>JABUQX010102013.1:15000-20000 GCA_015478945.1 Trachelipus rathkii | reverse complement strand
AAGCTCTTTTCTCCTCCTCCTCATCCTTCTCCTTTCTCCTCCCCTCCTTCCTCCTCCTCCTCTGGTTCCTCAGATCAGTTTCTTATCTTTGTATCCTGTTCTAACATCTCAAGTTTTCCGCAAGAAGCCTCCCGCATGGGCGAGAAAACGTTTGGTCTTGGATGACGCAACCTAGTCGAGCGTGCAGTCGTATCTTGTTTGACTTCCATGGAATGACTATTATTATCTGTGAAAGGGTCCCTTGGCGTGAGCTGAGCACTTTACCGAGGATGATTCTCTTGCAGGGAGGCGTCATTCCATATTCTTTCCTTTCAACTAAAATAACCAAATCTGGTTAAAAACGCCTTACCACAGGGACGCTGTTTTAAGATTTACCTTTCCTCCCCTGCCCCCCCCCCCCTTTTCCCCCTTCCACCTTCCCCTCCTCCCCCCCCCCCCCCCCATGTCGTTGTCTTTCATACTCAGAAACTCATGCAGCTTATATTTTCATCCAGAATCGTACAAAATATATTCTTTCGTTACACTGAAAATTTCTTTAAAGCATAATTCTTTCTGATTCCTCTCTCAACATTTGAAAAGAATGTCACTCTACTTTGCTTCTTCCTCTTCCCTTCTTTATCCCTCTTTCCCTCCTTCTTCCTCTTTCCCTTCTTCTTCCTCTTTCCCTCCTTCCTCTTTCCCTCCTCTAGTATTCTTCGACCCCACAACTGTTTTACTGCCTTTTGATTAAAGATCAACTCTCGTTTAAACCTTTGGTCTCTAATTTCACTAAACGATTCCGAAAGGTTATTTCCAACTCCTCCACCCCATCCAACTCATTTATGCTTAATATGCTTAATATGCTTCTAAAGATGTTAATTTCTGCTCTCTCTCTCTCTCTCTCTCTCTCTCTCTCTCTCTCTCTCTCTCTCTCTCTCTCTCTCTCTTTCTCTCTCTCTCTCTCTCTCTTCTCTCTCTCTCTCTCTCTGCGTTAACACTAAGATGTCTTACGGTCCTGATGATATTTCTCCTGTGATTCTCAAAACTTGCGCTTCCGAGCTTGCACCGAACCTTGGTAAACTATTCCTTCTCTGCCTTTCTATACTTGAACCTTCCCTTCTTGCGAAAATATGCTATCATTCGGTATGTGCCGATAAAAGGGGATTCTGCCAACCCTCAAACTATCACCTTACCCCTTTAATTTTTATTCTTTCAAAAGTTTTCCATTCTATTCTTAACGGTAAGATTTGGAAGCATCTCAATATCTCAAATCTTCTAATCTTGTCCCTGACCTTCTCTCTGATATCATATCCGGTCGTTCAATAGCTGCTGTTGCAGACGGTCACAGTTCATCCTTTAAATATATAAATGGTGGTGTTCCTCAGGGTTCCTCTCTCTTTCTACTTTTCATTAATGACTTTCACTCTATTACTTTTTCACCTATCCACTCCTATGTTGTCGACTCCACTCTTTATTGCTCCTTTCATTTGAAAGACGTCCTACCCAATAACAATTTTCTTGTGTTAGAAGGGCAACCTGGGAGCAGACAAGTAACCTCACGCATTTTGGGGTGGTTCCACTCATACAGCTCTTCTTGAAAAGGCGGAGTCTAGATCTTACCGTTTTATCAAGTCTTCTGGTCTCACTTACCTCTCCAGTCTCTGATTACTACTTTGCTGACGGATCATTTAAGTCTTTGAGGGCTGCCCTTTGAGTACTCAGCAATTATGGGATGAGAAAACCGGGAGCTTTAAAAAGCTACGCTTGCGAAAGTTTCTTTTTGCGAACGTGGGATGGCCTAGGGATAAGCGAACGGTTACTGTTAACTTCAGCGACGCGGAGTCCAGTGTTTCGAATCCCGCTGATGGAGAGTAAAAATCTGCTTTGACTCAGTTTTAAGTCTTAATAGGAATCTAAGTTGCATTATAAGAAGGTCAACCTGAGGAACTAACCTCAAATCTTTCACGAATTTCACTGGACATTGAAAACATGGTTATTTGCAACGCCTCGAAACCTCGATCCTTCATCTTTCTTCAAGACATAATCTTCCACACAACTCTCAACTATTACATCTTTTTCGAAAACACACAAACCTTCGTCTACCTTAATATTCTGGCGTTTCTTTTCTATTGATCTTAATGTTGGAACGATCTCCTTAATTCTAATAAGCTTCTAAGAGTTGTGTTGTTCTTGAGCACCTCGAGAATTTCTTCACGGCATCTAATGCTACTTCTTTATTGGGAGTAGTTCTTCGTCCTTTGTATGGAGTTATGCGCCTCGCACATCTGAGATGGTTCTACTAACACAATAAAGACCGTAAGCAATTGTAGATGCCGTGAAGAAATTCATAGTGAGGTGCCTCAGAAAACCCAACCCTTAGAAGCTTATTAGATTAAGGAGATCGGTTTCAATTAAGATTCATTAAGAAAAAGAAACGCCAGAATATTAGGTCAGACGAAGGTTTGTGTGTTTCGAAGAAAATGTAATAGTTGAGAGTTGTGTGGAAATTATGTCTTGAAGAAGATGAAGAATCGCAGGTTTTCGAGGCGTTGCAAATAACCATGTTATTCAAGTGTCCCAGTTGTATAATTCGCTGAAAGGATTGCAGTTAGTTCCTCCAAGGTTGACCTTCTATAATGCAACTTTAGATTCTATAAGACTTAAATTTGAGTCAAAGGGAGATTTTACTCTCCCATCAGCGGATCGAAAACACTGGACTCCGCGTCGCTGAGTTAACAGTAACCGGTCGCCTTATCCACTAGGCCATCCACGTTTCCCCAAAAAGAAACGTTTCAAGCGTAGCTTTTAAAGGCTCGCCGCGTTTTCTCATCCATAATTGCTGATACCAAAGGCATGCCCTCAAAGACTTAAATGATCCCGTCAGCAAATAGTAATCAGAGACTGGGAGGGTAGTGAGACCAGAAGACTTGATAAAACGTAAGATCTAGACTCGCCTTTTTCAAGAAAGCTGTATGAGTGGAACACCCCAAATGCGTGAGCGTTTTACTTGTCTGTCCCAGGTTGCCCTTCTTAACAAGAATTGTTATTGGGTAGACGTTCTTCAAAATGAAAGGAGAATAAAGAGTGGGAGTCGACAACATATGAGTGGATAGTGTGAAAAGTATAGAGTGAAAGTCATTAATGAATAGAAAGAGGAGGACCCTGAGAACACCACCATTTATAATTTAAGGATGAACTGTGACCGTCTGCAACAAGCAGCTATGAACGAACGGAATATGATATCAGGAGAGAAGGTTCAGGGACAAGATTAAGAAGATTTGAGATATTGAGATTGCTCCAGAATCTTACCTGGTAAGAATAGAATGGTAAAACTTTTGAAAGAATAAAAATTAAAGGGCGTAACGCGTGATTAGTTGAGGTTGCAGAATCCCTTTTTATCGAACATACCGAATTGATAGCATATTTTCGCAAGAAGCGAAGTTCAAGGTATAGAAGGCCAGAGAAGGAATAGTTTACCAAGCATTCGGTGCAAGCTCGGAAGCGGCAAGTTTTAGAATCACAGGAGAATTATCATCAGGACCGTAAGTCAACTTAGTGTTTAGCTCAGAGCAGGAGAGAGAGAGAGAGAGAGAGAAAGAGAAGAGGAGAGAGAGGAAAAAAAAAAAAGACAAAATGAAAAAAGTAAAACATATAATTAAAAAAAAAAAGAGAAGAAGAGAGAGAGAGAGAGAGAGAGATTCGGGAGAGAGAGAGACTGGGAGAGAGAGAGAGAGCAGAAATTAACATCTTTAGAAGCATATTAAGCATATTAAGCATAAATGAGTTGGATGGGGTGGAGGAGTTGGAATAATTTCGGAATCGTTTAAAAGTGAAATTAGAGCACAAAGGTTTAAACAAGAGTTGATCTTTAATCAAAAGGCCTGGTAAAAACAGTTTATGGGGTCGGAAGTACTAGAGGAGGAAGAGGAAGGAGGCGAAAGAGGAGAAGAGGGAAGAGAAGAAGGAGAGGAAAGAGGGTAAAGAAGGGAAAGAGGAAGAAGCAAAGTAGAGTTGACATTCTTTTCAAAATGTGAGGAAGAGGAATCAGAAAGATTATTGCTTTAAAGAATTTTCAGTGTAACGAAGAATATATTTTGTACGATTCTAGGTGTAAATATTAAGCTGCATGAGTTTCTGAATATTGAAGACAAACGGACAAATGGGGGGGGGGGTGGGGAAAAGGGGTTTTCGGGGTAGGTAGGGGAAGGGGAAAAGGGGGAAAGGGGGGGGAAGGCAGGTGGAGGAAGGTAAATCTTAAAAACAGCGTCCCTGCTGGTAAGCGTTTTTAAACCAAGGTATTGTTAGGTTTAATGAAAGGAAGTAAATGTATGTACGCCTCCATGCCAGAGAGAATATTTACCGGTTATGGGCTCTGCACACGCCGAGGGACTCTTCCCACCGAAATTGTAGTCATTCCATGGGATGGTCAAAGAAGAACACAACAATTCGACCAGTTTGCGTACGTCACCAAAATGCCAAAAACGTTTTCTCGCTTATGCGGGAGTCTTCCTGAGGAAGACTGAGAGTTCTTAGAACAGGATACAAAGATAAGGAAACTGATCTACTACCCAGAGAGGAGGAGGAGGAGGAGGAGGAGAAGCAGAAGGATGAGGAGGAGGAGAAAGAGCTTAAGTGAATAAGGGGGAGGGTAAAAAAAGTTTAAGAAAATGTCTGGAATAGGAGTCATTCTAAGACGATCAGTGATGCGAATAGGGAGCTGCCCCACTGCTCGGGGTATTCTGGCAGAAATGTGGTAAGTAAGATCACAGTTGGATCTTCAAAACTTAGAGTTGAAAGTCATTAGGTGGTTGTGACATTGAAACCACCAAAATGATGATTTCGGAAAGACGAGAGAATGATGCTTTCTAATTTGAAGTTTAAGTAATCGATGAAAATTTAGGATAGTCAATTGTAGTTAGGAGACAGATATATAGAACAGATGAATTTAGTAGTAGATTGACAGGATAGCTTGAGTCATAAGGAAGAGAAATTGGAAAAGACTCAAAATTAGAGACAAGAGA
>JABUQX010102013.1:0-2500 GCA_015478945.1 Trachelipus rathkii | reverse complement strand
ATATATATATATATATATATATATACATATATATATATTCAAGGGCTAAAATTCATTTATGAATGAATTAAATAATTTTTCTTGTACGCTGTACTTGTACTCGAGTACTTTTTAAAATCCTTGTACAAAATATCCTTGGAATGACTCCTTTTTTGAAGGTAAGGAAGGAAACCTAGGTTTCTGCCGAAAAGATGGGACGTAATCTCTAATTGGATGCTCAAATTCAAACCCTCTTTGACTAAATCTTTTTCTCCTCAAAATCCATGGTTTAATCTCATTTATTCTTGGGTCATTCTGTCTAAATACACTGAAACATTTCCTCATAACTATGATACAATATGGGAGCTCATTTCTTGTCTTGGTCACCGAAGGAAAATTCAAATTAGGTTTTATAAGCATTCCATACAAACGTGTTGTTATATTGCGCCTTTGACTTTGACGGGGTAAGTCTATTTAAAATATTGACTTAAGAAAAGCCATGACCCGGTCAGCAAAAGAGAAAAGGAGATGTTTTGTCATTCACATAAAAGTGTAGATGCAAAAAAACTGCAATGCTGTAGAAAAGCGATGCTGGTGTAGATGAAAGCGTCGTAGTCTACCTATCCCCAACCTATATTGTATTGATCTGAGGGTAAAGCCTAGGGTAGTTGTTCACCTATCCCCAGTGCAAATGCCAATGGGTGCCCTTTTCTGTATATGTCAAAAGTTTAAAATTGAATTATATCTATAGCATAGACAAGAAAACTGATCTTCAGATTTGAACCCAGTGTTTTTAAATTACAGAGAAACAATTGAGACATCACATGCAACAGAAAATGGGTAAAATTTTGTTCCCAAGTTTAATCATTCTAAGATTCTTGAATATACAATGTAATCCTAATTATCATTTTTTGAATCATCTGGAATCTTATTTTCTACTTTCTGATCATTAGTATAGCTAATATATTAGTAATATACTTTCCTGGCTTACCAATCTGTGGCTTTCTACCCTTAGGAACTATGGGGAATCTTGTGAGTTCGCGCTTAACATTTCCAATTTCCAAGGAGCTTGAAAAGGTGTGGGATACTTCATTGTTTTCTATGTTCTCTTTCTCCTAGTTTTCTCTTTCACTTTTCACACTCACGACTAACTTTCTGTGAAATAATTTCATATTGTCAGATGTCAATGGAACGACTTCTTTTTCTTTCCTTGTCTATAGTGTTGATCTTCAGGATTCCATTTTATTTCTTTCCCTAATTAGACTTTTAATTAGCACCCTTTCCTGCTCTTAAAACACTACTCATTTCTCTGCAGGTTATTCGACCCAACATTCTTCCACTCATTTCGAATTTGCTGCTTCTTTTGAATCTACGTTTTCCTCTCGATTTCATCTTTTCGATCTTATTCATGTCTGAGTGGACAATATATCCAGGTATGATCGTCACATCCTTATAAAATTCAATTCTTTAAAACCTCTACTTATTCAACCATCCTTTCATAAACAACTCTCAACCTTTCTTTCCTGTCTAACCTGCAGACAATATGAAGCTGTGAATATTCTTGGTCTCAACATAAACAAAAACTTATTCTAGAACCTCACACATCACAATGGTTGCTAAGGTGGACTCAAAGAAGTCAAAAATTTTATTCAGGTTCAGAATTTCTTTTTTCTTCGCAGTTTCCCCAAATGTATTATGTCTTTTTCGCCCTTATAAGGGGCACTATTCTCACATCTGACGGGGTTGTGGAGAGGTACTACTCCATCTAACATTTTGATAGAGTCGAGACCAAAAAATAAAAGATTTATAAATTGTTCTTTACTTTCAAACATCATTGAAGCTTATTTCTGCGACGTTACATTGGTACTCTATTCCCTATCTATAGGAACTACAATGGCAGGTACACAAAGGAGCTGATCACTTATATTCATTCACCGTTACTACACCCTTATAGCAGAAGGGCTGATGTATCTTAACACGATTCTTATGTGGAGATTGACAACTCCAGTTTCTATATAGTATGTCATTCATTCCAGCCACTTCTGTTTTATGGAATTTTCTGCCATAATCTGTTTTCCCTCCTGAATTTAATCTTTCACAATTTGAAAGTTGAAATTGCTCTAACTTTAGAAATTTAGGCTAAGCTGGGTTAGCTTTTTCTTTTATTTAATTAAAATCCCCTCCTTAAATAGGGCCGTGCCTGTTTACTCCGGCTTTGAAAAACGGTGTTTATTTGTATGATCAACCCCATATATATATATATATATATATATATATATATATATATATATATATATATATATATATATATATATATATATATATATATATATATATATATATATATTCTTTATATATATATATATATATATATATATATGTGTGTGTGTGTGTGTATTAAATGCCAGCGTCCGAAAGCAACATTCATGTAACTAAAAACTATAACAGCTACAGGAAAATAAATAACATTTTTTGATTTCAGCAAGCAATTTCATCGATGAAACTTAAAAAAATGTATTTT
>JABUQX010102012.1:35000-37448 GCA_015478945.1 Trachelipus rathkii | reverse complement strand
GATAGGAATTACAAAAGCTGTAGTCCAAATAGATGGAAAAGAGGATTCGATCCAGATTCTGTTATATAGATCCAGCAAAAATGCTGATGCTGAGGGATGTATATGACGGAGCATGATATACGAAATCATGTCTGGACCAAGAGCACCATCTTTGCTACTCGCCAGTGCAGTTTGATACTCTGCAAGTGTAAAAAGACGGTTGTAGGTATGATCTTCCCCTTTCGCTGTTGAAAAGTCTGGCAGTGCTGTGTCAGTTCTCAGTTTTTGAAAGGCTTCAGTGTAGCGGAATGAACTCGAATGGCTAGCGAAGCTATAACCTAACGCATCCGCTACCACCGCAGGAGCGGAGATCGTATCAGTTATATCAGGTCCATAACGGAGGACTGTGGGTGAGGAGTTATTAGATCGACGAGATATTTTCTGTGTAACTTTCCACACTAAAGGAAGGGGAGTTGTGGAGTTAACAGTCGATATGTAAGTTCGAAAATATTGTTTACGCGTTTGACGATTAATTCGCCGAGATCTCGCTGCGGCTGCTTTAAAAATAATCATGTTTGGGGTGGTACGGGTCTTTTTGTATTGCCTGTAGAGTTTCTTCTTCTCTCGGTTGGCTTGTGCGCACTCTTGGGACCACCAAGGGGTTGCCGACCGCCTGCCTGAGGAAGACTGCGGGATGCAAGCTTCCGCTGCCGAGATGACTACTTTCTGGAAGAAGCAAAAGGCATCATCAACAGTCGGAAATCTTTTATTGAAAGGAGAAAGAGGGATAGCGGTGGTCTGATAAAAAGGAGCCCACTCCGCTCGATCATAACGCCAGCTAGAGTTGGGTTTTTGCATTGGGCTTGGAACAAGCTCATTTAATGCTATTGGGTAATGATCGCTGCCGAATAAATAATCAAAGCGGGACCAGGTAAAACGATCCATAAGGGAATGGGAGCAAAAGGAAATATCAATACAAGAAGAAGTGTGTGTATCTAAACGTTCATAGGTAGGGAGTCCTGTGTTAAGGCATCCCAGGGAAAAGGGGGTTAGAAGATCTATTAAGATCTTGGATTTGGATGAAGTGACAGAGTCACCCCATAATGGGTGGCGGAGGTTGAAGTCACCTAGTATAACAACCGGAGTAGGGAGCTGTTTAAAAAGATCAGCTAAGTCGACCTTAGTAAATTCACTACTCGGAGCTAAGTAGACTGAACATATAGTAATGTCGATGGATAAGTGAATTCTTGCCGCTACTGCATGAAGTTTGGTTTGAAGAGGGACTGGGGAATAGGGGATAGATTTGTGAATGAGTATTCCTGCCCCTCCCCTATCATTGTCACCTCTTTCTATAGAAGTTAACGGCGATTTATATTCAGAAGGTTGAAAGAAGTCACGATGACATAGTCGAAGTTCCTGCAAACATATACACTTTGGTGTACATATGTTTATTAGTTGAACAAGTTCTTCGAAATTAGAGTAATAGCCACGACAATTCCATTGAAGGAAAGTAGTCATGATGAGTTATGAATATTATGGTGGTGGTCTATTAGAGACAATTGTCTCTATGTGACTGGGGGTAATGTTAGAGGTGGATACAGATTGAGAGGGAAGGTTGAGGCGTGGGTCTCGGCGAGGAGGGGGAACAAATCCTGGGGGGCCAGGGTAGTCATACACCAGAGATTTGTTAGGTTGTATGACCTCTTTTAGGGAGGAGTTTTCAGATGTATTTGGTGAAAGAGCTTCACCATGAATACGAGATAAGTTGAGTTCAATCAAGTCCAACTTATTATGTGGGTTCGATTGGTCAATAGAAGAGCAACCAAAATGCTCGTGTTTATTAATGGGAGTGGAATCAGCATCTGCCAAGTAAGCAGATTCAGAAATGTGTAAGGGATGTGGAGTTGCTTCCATGGAACTGGGGAAGGAAGATGTTACCGGAAAGGTGTCATCTTTTTGAGAAGGAGTTGGGGTCGCGATAAAGGGTTCCAATATGGGATTCGTTGGATTGACAAGTTCCGATACTGGAGACTTTGCTAGTAATTCGTCGTGGGAGTGATTTTGGGAGATTGGACGATTTAAGTTAGAAATGGGGACCTCTGGGTCTCCCTTCATGCCTCCAATAGAACCAGAGCGCTTAGAGCGCTTGCGGCGTTTGCGTTGGACAGTCTTCCATTCGCCTTTCTCGGAAGCGCAGGAAGTATTAGAAAGAGAGTGGTTCATCACATCAAGCTCCATTTGGGAGCTGTTTTCCATTTCATCTGTTAAGATATAGAATCCCTTGGGGAGCGCTGAGATGGGGAATTCAGAAGAAGAATTATAGGAAGACTCGGAAGAGCTAGAGTTATCCTGCAACCTATTAGAGGGTTCATTGGTAGGTTGTCCGATAGCTGCGATTGCTTGGGTACAATCTATTAAAGTAGTTGATTTTGTCCCTTGAGTGGACTTATGGCGAGGTCTCTTCTGAGT
>JABUQX010102012.1:15000-20000 GCA_015478945.1 Trachelipus rathkii | reverse complement strand
AAATGTAAATCTGTTTAATATATTATATTGAACTATATATATAAATATATATATATATATATATATATATATATATATATATATATATATATATATATATTTATATATATATATATATATATATATATATATATATATAATATATATATATAATATATGTATATATATATAATATGATATATATATATATTATATCTAATATAAAATATATATATATATATATATATATATATATAGTAGTATAGGTATATATATATAGTATATGAGTTATATATATTATATATGATATATTAATTATATATATAATATATAATACGATATATAATATAATATATATTTATTATAGAGATATATATATAATATTTTTAGTTATAATATATATATATATATTTATATATTATATTTATATATATATATATATATATATATATATATATATATGTATTGTCCGCATGTTTGTTAAAAGCGTACATGAAGTTCTTTTGTATTTGTATGGCATAATATTTATTGTGTTGAATTATTGCCTATATTTTCTGTTTAGCATAAAATTCTTTGTAAATTTGCGTATAAAAGTGTGGTGTTGTGTTGGTTGTGTGTGTGGTTGTGTGTGTTGTGTGTGTGGTTGTGTTTGGGTGTAGGTTGAGGGTGTGGTGTGTGTGTGTGAGATTATAATCCTAACATTTAGTCTGTTACGGGTTGTGCGTTGTTTAATTCCTTTAAAATCTATTGCAGGTATTCATTAAAGCAGAAAATAATGATATAAAATAAGATAACATTTTAAAACAAAAAAAATCAGAGGTCTTTAATTTAATATTCAAGTTAAAAACCAGTTTTTTTATCTTCCAAATTTAACCTTTGTTCTTGGTTTTTTAATGCAAAGAAAAGGCAAAAAGTAATTTTCTCAGTTCATTTTTTCCTTTTAGGTGTGTGTGTGTGTGTGTGTGTGTGTTGTGTGTGTGTGGTGTGTGTGTGTGTGTGTGGTGTGTAGTGTGTGTGTGTGAGTGGTGTGTGTGTGTGTTGTGTGGTGTGTGTGTGGTGTGTGTGTGTGTGTGTGTGTAGTATTTATTCGAAATTGAATGAAAATTCGAGCGCAAGTAACAAAAACATTATTATTATTATTATTATTATTATTATTATTATTATTATTATAGTAGTAGTAGTAGTAGTAGTAGTAGTAGTGGTAGTAGTAGTAGTATCAGAGGAGGTCGTTGTGCACCAGACTGGAGGCATTTTCAGGCTGAATACCTTCAACATAGTCAATACTAATAATACAATGTTCACATAATTTACATTTCATTGCTCATGAAATACAGTATGTATTGTGGAGTCCTTTACGCTGAATAATTTTTTAAAAAGTTTATTATTATTCTTATTATTATTATTATTATTATTATTATTATTATTATTATTATTATTATTATTATTATTATTATTATAAGTAGTAGTAGTGGTAGTAGTAGTAGCTGCTGCTGCTGCGTTGCGATAGAGACCTGTCTGAAAGTAGGAAAAGGTGTGGAAAGTGTATTATTAATTAATTATTATTATCTAATTATTATTATAATTATTATATTATTATTGATTATTATTATTTGTATTAATTATTATTATATTATTATTATTATATTATTATAATTATTATGTATCTATTATTATTTTATAATGTATTATTATTATTATTAATTATATGTAAAAGTTGTGGTAGTAGTAGTAGTAGTAGTAGTAGCAGCAGTAGTAGTAGTAGTATTAGTAGTAGTACTAGCAGTAGCAGTAGTAATAGCATATAAGAAGATTAGAGCATAGATGATTATGAAGTTCTTAACTTCACTATTAAAAAAAAATCAAACACTTTTCTTTTTCACTGATTTTCATTTTTCTTCATCAGATAAACAATTGAAGACTATGAAAATCCTCATAATTGATGCAATGATCTCTCTCTCCTCTCTCTCCCTACTCCTCTCTTCTCTCTATCCTCTCTCTCCCTCTTTTCTCTCTATTCTCTCCTCTCATCTCTTCTTCTTCTATCTCTTCTCTTCTTCTTTCCGACGCGTGACCATCGTCTGCTCTCGCTCGCGCTACTGGGTGCACCCTGTTCTCTCTTCGTCGTGCCTCGTATCATTGGGGGGTCGGGGGGTTTCCGCCTCTGTGGTCTTCTCTCTCTCCCGTTCCTAGATCCCTGTGGTGTCGGTTGTCGTGGTGAATCACGTTCTTCTCTCTTTCTCTCTCATCTGTCTCTCTCTCTCTCTCCTTCTCTCTGTCTCTCTTTTCTTCTTTTCTCTCATCGTCTCAATCCCGTTGTGGTCTCTTTCTCTCTCGATCATCTCTCCTTTCTCTATATTTTCTTTTTATTTGATATGTTATATGACTTGTAATATTAGTTTTATATAGTTGAGTTTTTATATGTATATATATATATATATATTTATAAGTGGTTGATGATATATAGTATATATATATAGGTGGAGTAGTGGGGTTGTTTACTGTTTATTATATTATACTATTGAAAGTAACAATTTCGAAAGCGCAAACTCTGTAAATTGAATGTGGGGATTATAGAACCATGACAATGAGAACAAGTGTCTGAGGCATCATAAAAAAAAAAAAGTGATAAACACTGCGAGACATGAGGCATGATTGGCATTCTATCTCGTAAATGCAATAACCATATGTCAGCAATATCCTCATAATAGATTACATTTTGCCCCCATCTCTTATTTTGAGTGTTTGTAGTCTAAGAAGTTTTGCAATAGAAATTTGTGTCAGGAGTAGAAGTGGTTTTTCTTTTCTAATTTTTCAAACAATTAATAAGGAGAGACGAAAAACAAGAACCGGAAACCAATGACATGTTAGGGTTTACCAAAGAACTTTTTGATTTCAACAAACAAGGTCTGGTTGGTTGGTGTTTTAAAACCAACAGAGATCTGTAAATTATTACGGACTAATTGCTTGATAGGATGGATGGGATGATGGGTTTTGTTTGTTGTAATTTAGTGTTTGTTGTTGTGTTGGGCAGTGATTAATATGGACAACTTAAAAAATAAGTCCTCAATCAACAAAATTCATTATTCTGGAATTTTATTATGGATTATTATTATTATTATTTATTATGATTATTATTATTAATTATTATTTAGGTTTTATTATTATTATTATATTATTATATTATTATTATTATTATTATTTTTATTATTATTATTATTATTATTATTATTATTATTATTATTATTATTATTATTATTATTATTATTATTATTATTTTTATTCATTTATTTATTATTATTATTATTTATTATTATTATTTTTATTATTATTTATTAATCTATTATATTATTATTATTATTAGATTATTATTTTTATTATTAATTATTATTAGTTTATTATTTTTATTGTTTTATTTATTATTATTTTATTATTTATTTATTATATATTATTATTATTATTATTATTTTATTAATTATTATTATTATTATTATTATTTTATTATTATTATTATATTTTATTATTAATATTATTATTTTATTATTAGTTAATTTTGCATTTTAGCAGAGAAAGGTTGTTTTAATCAACCAATAAATAATAAATTCTTCGTGTTTATTATACAGGATGAAATAAATAGTAGTTATTTGATGTAACAAAAATTAAAGGTTGAAACACAAATATGCCAAAGGTGTTTTAAGAGTGAAAATAGTTTTGTCATTGTCAGGTGAAAGAAAACTTTGAAATAAAATCTGGTAACGTTGCCAAACACACAGAGGTTTGTCTACAATACAAATGAACATAAACACAACTAACAAATGTTAACTAGAAGCCGTGACTAGTAAAAGCAGAGACAAGCACATATAATCACTTCAACATCCGATAAAGCTGATCCCATCTTTAGCAAAAGACTTAAAGTCTTTTAAAGAGATTTGGTCAAGACTTTCATTCGGATAATATACGTACTATATGTATTGTTTTGTTGTGTTACTTTTAAGAAATATATTCTATAACAAAAAATATAATAAACCCACTAAGACAAGCAATTTGGTGGGTATCCCGGGATAACTCCTAAACTTCTTTTACTGGTTATTATAAATATGTTATCGATGCATACCTTACTGGGATTACAAGGGTTTGTCTTGCGATCTCCAGAAGTTTTTATAGCGGTATAGAACTGATATATATATATATATAATATATATATATATATATTTGTATTTATATATAGGTATATATATATAATATATATAATATATAATATTATATAATAATATATATTATATACGAAATATATATATATGATATAATATATATAATATATGATATATACAATTCTTATATACTTAAACACCGAAGATCTAAACCAAATTCCTAAAACCCTCCAAAAACCTCTGTCACAAAAATCAAAATTCTTCAGTAAATTCAAAACAATTCTTGGTGTTGCTTGAATTGAGAGTTAAAGCGCTCTGAAGGTCAACTTACGTGGTTGGTGGTGGTGTGGTGGTTGGGGCTGCATTAAACAAAAATTTTGTCATTAGATAAAATCAAAACTTTATTAAAATAATTAACTTTCGAGAACAATATTTATGTAGAAGAAACTCATTCAATTGAGAGAATTAGTAGTATATCCGATGTAAGAGGCTTTACAGCTTATTAGATTTTAATTTTCTCCTTGTATAAAATGATTCTTCAAGAATTATTTTTAGTGATTGTCATTGATTATTCATTATTATTATTATTAATGGTTATTATTTATTTATTATTATTATTATTATTATTATATTATATTAATGAGATTATTATCATTAATACCGGCATTAATAAACTACAATTCGTATCATAAAATCAAGTTTTGATTACTATGTGATTATTAAATTATCTTTTTGGATTTTAATATTATTATTATTATATTATATAATAATTATTATATTATGTATTATTATTATATTATTATTATTATTGATTTATTATTATTATTATATGCTTTAAAATATTACTGCAATATACATTAGTGAACATATATA
>JABUQX010102011.1:25000-39388 GCA_015478945.1 Trachelipus rathkii | reverse complement strand
TATTTAATATAATTGATATTATAACAATGGATTATTAGGCATAATTTTTTTTAGTTTCCTCCCGACGAAATACAAATTATACTTATATAATAAAAATATACATTAAGTATATACCTTTATATTTATTTAGTTATTTTTCTTTTAGGCATATAATTACACATAATATCTCATATTTAAATTAGTATAATGTATTAATAATTATTTATAATTCATTTTTGATAGTTTTGTGAATGATGTATATGGCCAATCTTTTGTGTCTAATTTTAATCTTCTTTTTTTTTTATTTTTGTTCATATATATTAGATAATCCTATATAATATATATCATTTTATAGATTTTTGTTATCGATGCTAGTTTTAATTAATTCTATTAATAAATAAGATATATGAGAATCTACAAATTAGTGTTGAGCTTATTTTTTGTTTCAGTACTGCTCAAAATATTAATAAATGAGATAGTCATGTTAAGAAATGCAAGATGAAATTTAAATATAAATTATAATTTATATTATATATTTGGACTTATTAATACATCTATTAGATCCTTTAAATTAATTAATTTTAAATCATATTACTTTCTATCTTAACGTATGCTTATGTACCTAATTTACTACTTTTCTTTTTAATATTATTCATTAAAACATAATTTAATTTTAGTTATATAATTCAATACTAGTTTTTCTATATATGAAAATTATTTTTATTAGATCTATTATAATACTCAATAAGAAGACAGCTTGCACTACCAGGAGGTATAATGAATTAGGTATCGTTATGATTACATATAATAAATTCTCTACTGGTATATCATTTAGACTATTTTGGGTCCCTAATAGCGTCAGGAGATCTGCTCTCTGAATTAGAACTAATCTAAATGTTTCATATTTATTAAGAGTTTCAAACTCTGCTTATAATTAAAATGTCCTCAATAATCTAAGAAGTTATATACATCTAAATTATATATATAGTACCATTATGACCTCACGTTATATTCTTATATAAATACATTATATATATATTCTCATAAATATTAATAATAATAATTAATATATTATATAATAATTCTCTTTTTAGCGATTTGTATTACGAGTGCCCATATACACTTATAATATTATTTATATACTACTGTTATTAATATGATTTAATTATATTTTCTTTAAATCAATTTTAATTATTGGAATTTTATTCAATAAGTCACTCAGACATATAAAGCACTAAAGGTTTAACCCTTTAGTCTAAATTGTTTTACATTAATGTATAAATTGTCTATTTAATATACTTTACAGCCTAATGGTATACCTTCTAAAATTTGGAGAAAAAACAATTCTGATTATTTACAATTGCTTAAATATAATCACATAACTGACATATCTTTGCCTCTTTTTATAATCCATAATTAAATTAATTACTTAAATTAATATATGACTAATTTCAATTATTAATATATTTCACTATGTATAATTGAATAATATTGCAGTTCGAGTAATGAGAGTACGCATAAGAAACTCATATTATTATTTTTCGAGGATTTATAGACCCTTACAGATTTTGGGTATTTCTCTCTTTATGTATGAAATTTAGGACTCTAAGAGTTAGGTTATTATTATGAAGGTAGTTGTATACACTAGGTAAAACTTAAAATTATAGTTAAATAAAATCAACTCAATATTAGTATATCGGGGTTTTAAATTACTATTAAATATGTAAGCTCATTTGGAAAATTTTATTAAATATAAAATATATACCTTATGTTATGGAAATTGTTAATTAAATATATTACAAATATAATATATATACATACACTTGATATTAATTTCCTATCTTATTCGGATTATAATACTCCACTAATAAATAAATTTATCTATCATGTAAATGAATATTACAGTATAGAGAGGGTATTTGCTAAATCATAATATTCAAGACTTCATTATTAGATATGTCTTGACAGCAAAAATTATTAGATAATAGTCTCGCACTCTTAGGTATTTGTTTTATAGCTTATACTACAAGAAAAAATAATGGGAACTAAAAGTCTCAAGATCTAATATATTTCATTTTCACTATACTTTTTCTACTCAGTTATTTCTAGACTATAATTCCTAGAATAAATAATATATAATCAATTCTTTTTTGTTTATTAATTTCGTCTTGATTTAATTTTGAATATTTATTATCATTTCGAATTAAATTATCTAATAAGGATTATATTATATGTATTATTAATATATATATGTTATTAGGAACATCACGTGGTGTGTACAGATCATTGTGTTTCCTGTATGGTAATCATCGTCATCAATAAGGTTACTCACATTGAACTTCTATACCTCTTTATCCTATTTCATCAGGTGATTTCAATCTTATTTTTATAATTGTTACTCACTCTCTTTTTTGCAAAGGTCTTTGCTATGTTTTGTTCACATTGTTTTCTTAATTATAATAAGTTGAATCACATAAGTTTCGGTTTAACTTGTAGACTCGTACGCTTAGATCCGATTTTGTGAGTTAATTATATAATAAGCACGCAGATTACGTATTGCTTCCTAAATACATATACTTCACTGAATTAAGGTAGGGCAAAGCCGTGTATTGTGCATTAGCTCTGAGCATTTGTTTCTTAGATTATGACATTGAAATTGCCTCTTCTCGAACTTGTACTCACTTTGATTTCAGGTCGCATTTTCTATTCTACCCTTCATAATGACTTATATCGGAATATTACTTTTTAATTCTATTTTAGAAATATTTAAGTTGATAATTGATTATTTTCTAGTAGATATTATGTTATTATTTTATGTATTTTATATTCTCACAATCGAGCTTTGTATGCATGTTTATTACATATAAATTTTTATTTTCCACATTATGATAATTTTAGACTTCTTATACTTCCTTGACAAATTCTACTAAGGGTAGAATTTACTGATAATGCTTGAAACACTACTCTGATATCCGATAACCTATACAGATTTCTGTTCGATATAGTTTATTATTTTAAGTCTTGTATCTCAGTAAAGTAAAGCAATTAACTATGACTAGCTTTAAATAATAGATCTTCAGTTGAGCTAAGATACATATGTAATATCGGCGGACTAGATGAGGTATTATCTATTGGTTCATGAACTTCTTGTTTTCTCTCTGGGAAATTTATTTTTGATGGTCCTCTGCTTAAATACACGTGTCTCTATTTAACAATACTGGTCTAGACTGGATCAGAGATCTATGGATAGACATATGTATGTTTGGTTTTGTAAAGGGGTATGGGTTGTTCTTTAATAAGCTGATTCGCAGAGGGCGGTTTTTCGGAACATTATGTTTCCCGGGCGATGAGAAGGGAGAAGAGTACCCGATCTTGAATACCATAGTATTGTGGTCAGCATAAATAGCTTTAAGACTCCAGTTGGTAACCTTTGTTGTGACCTCCCGCCGGAGAATACGGACAGACATTCCATCGGAAGTACCAAATCAATCACTCGGGGAACCCGGCAGCCTCCATACTACTCAACAATAATCTTTTAGTTCAGAAAGCTTTTAGCGCTAACAGAAACATTGTATTCCGTCATCTTCGTCTCATTGACGTAAGATTGCATGTTTGCACGCTTGATTCTTTAGGAACTCCATTGATTTTGGGGTCAATTGTCTGCTTTTGCTATATTGTTCGCCTGCTTATAAGACTCTGCTCTGAGCGAGATATGCTTTGTGGAGGAACATCCACGCGCACGCACTGAGTGCTAATTTTACCGTAAAAACCGCGACATCTGGAGACATTCATGTGTGAATTGTTAAGTTATCGGAACACTAGTCTTTTCATAGTATATTATCAAGTTTCATTCCCTGAAATACACTATTGACTGAAGATAAGGCTAGATTTCGTTTTGCAAATTCAATTTTAATATAGACGATTTGGGAAGAGATAGATATTCTACTCATTATAAAGAAACTCTATTATATAATCATACTAGTTATATCTACTTATATATTATTATTATCTTTTTATTATTATACTCCTATAGGTATTATACGTATATATTTTATATATATAGTTACAATGGGTAGTTTTACGAATAGGGGACAAATTTGGAGAGATATTATCTTTGTAGCACTATACCAATGAGTTTTTGTGCTTTAAAATATATTTACTTATTCAGTTCTTTTTTTAGTTAGGTTTACTGAGTTAGAAAAGAGTGCAAGGGTATGATGTGATAATTTGTGTGTTATGTTCGTGTATAGTGTGGAGATTTGGTTTTCGGAAACTTCTGCAAAGTAAAGTTATGTGTAACCATTACTCAGAAGTAGGGTATTTATGCTGTGTGCTGGTAAACATTGGGATGGACACTGCTATTAGTTGTTGAATAGGAGAATTATTAACAGAGATAGGAATGAATAATACTCCGAGGCCGATAATAAGGTTATGTGTGCGAGAGTGCAATCTGGTAACATCGCTGGTGTGAGACGCAATATTTATAAATGTGGGAAAATTGGTTATATTCATTTTAGCAATTTATATATGAAAGATTCAAAAAATAACTATAATTCTTTAACAATTAAATTCCTGCGAATTTTTATAATTTTTTATATATAAAATATTGTTTCCCATAATTTTAGACAATAATATATTTCAGTTAATACATAAGTCGTTCAATATTCAAACTAAAAACTTTGATCTAAGAGATTATAAAATGTTTCACACTATAAATGTCTTTGGTAGCGCTTATTCTCCCAACTGATTTAGTCTTTTACGACACACAATATCAGAGCATCAGAGAACATAAATTAATGACTATATAGAAAAGTTGTCATTGCAGATGGATAATGAGCAGAAAATATAAATATCCAATTTCAATTTTCAATTAGTGAATTAAAATGACAACAACACATACTTAGGTTTTTGAAAAATACATGAAAATACATCACATATTAGCTCAGCATCATTATATTTTTTTTTTTTATCAAGTTTATCACATATTACACCACTCATTACAACTATCTCATAGGTACTACATCCTTCACTATGAATATGGCTACAGGCTTCACAGGGCACTATAAAGCACATAAGAATAGTCATGAGTAAGGAGGGTGATTCTGAAACTCAATAAGACAAAGATATATCAACAATTAATATAACATATAACTAATATATTAGCAAAATTAACGATTTATCGAAATCGAAGATCACGTAACTGAAAAGCTGAGGCTTTTATAAGGTTACGTAGAGATATAGCGAGATTAAATTTGATTAGTATTCTTAATATATTCGACAGAAATGATATTGTGTAAGAGAATTCTCAATTTAAATCAGAAATAATGACGGTTAGACTAGGATTTTAAATAAAATGTCATAAGGAAGGTGCTCCAGCACTACGTCGAAATAATGGTCTGGACGTTGGTCTATAACTTAAATAAAATTAAATATAATACTCACATACCTTCATGTGCTCGCTAATATAACTTTATAACAAAGAATATTTAATAAAACCAATAAAATAATAATATATCCGACTTATGTGCTAAATAATTCGATAGAGGAAGTATTATCATTAACGGACCAATAAAATAAATTTGTCGTCCTAATAAATGGAGGCGGCAACTAACCTTGTATGCTCAGCGCACAATGTTTATCCCCTCTCATTTATCCCGTCGACTGAACTATGAAGGAATGCTCTCTAGCTAAGGGTAACCCGTATTCCGATTATATAGAAAAAACGTTGTAATAAGGATGCATGAAAGACACCCAAACATCAAAGATTGATATCTTCAAATTGTGTGCCCGCATATCGATATAGAGGAGTCTCTAAGTGAAGCTAAAGACTCCTACTAGTTATAAGGATCTAGTTAATTAATATATCAGCATCTTTTTAGCCTTTGAACTCGATCCCTAACTAACCAAAAAGCCAACGGGTGCAAACGCTGAGCTCCACCCAGAATATGAGTATATAGCATGTACTCTTATCAAATACAATAGTATTATATTTAGGTCGAGATTGAGAATACTCCTTTAGTATATACTCTATATAACTGGAGAACTGTGATGAGGTGAAATAGAAGATATGTGGGTAGACGCATTCTAAACAGAACTATATCCACGTTTCTTATTATAAACCAGTCCCTAGCAACCATTATTATTACTGTGATGTGCAGAGTTTTCAAGACATTTTCTTTTTGTTTATGTTTTATAAATTGGCAATGAAGATTTATTATTAATATTATGTACAATAAGGAAGAGAGACGAGAGAAATAACTCGGTCGTATGAAAGATTAGGAAAAGCATTTAGAAAGGTGTCTTAGAGAGGTAAGATGATCTCTATTGTTACAGAAGCTCTGTGGCTTTCTTTAAAGAAATTAAATTTCATCGAAGGTTGCGACGTTAGATAACTCGTTAACTCCTTCTTGTGCACCTCGGAAATCTCTATCTCCCAAGATTTCAGTCGAGTAATGGAATATACACTCAGGAGGCATGATTAAGAGACGAGGAGGGGCAATTCTAGGTACTAGAAGTAAAAGAAGGAAGCAGAAATTGTAAATACTGAGGTTGAAAGAATGAATGGGTCCACCTCAAAGTCATTAATTAAACGGATATATATGAGTGGTAGAGTATGAATGTTGCATTGACGGAGTAAGATACATTTCATATGAAAGCTCAGACGAATAATACAGTTAGACGAGATAGGACAGAATCCTGAGGATAGGCTGTACTATTTAAGCATGAAAAAAGTGAGAAAGATTGTCTCGAGCCTACCATAATTATATAAAAAACTATATAAGCTCCGATTATTTAGATGACGATTTTGATAAAGCAAAGCCTATGTACATCACCGTAAGCAACAGAATAGGAGGAAATCCATAGAACGGGTAGGAAGCGTAGCCTTGGAAGAGCATTCTCGACTAGCGTAACCATGATAAATTAGTTACATATCATGCTCCGGTCATCCGAAATTATTTGCTCTTTGGTATATACTGTCAATGCTACGGCCAACCGATGTGCATATGACTCGCTCAACCTCGTAATTCTATTCTCGAGGGTCGGTAAAATACACCTCTAAAATCTGTTGATTAGTAAAAGTTAATAGCTCACCTCCAGTTAGATCCTATCTGACACATGCAGTACCGGAAAAGTCGATAATATTGAGTGAGGTTCTCAATTTCACAAAAATTTTCGTTCTTTAATACAAATACTTAATAAATTAGATGATATCATTCTAAATTTTCTACTGGGTCTTTGCATATTCTCCAAGTTTGATAGCTCTATATTCTAATACAAAATTGGCATCAACAAAGAGGAGCTTTTATATCGACAAATGTCAAAACAACATAGTTTTTAATAAAAAGGAAAATATCTTATCCCCACAAACAACTGACTACAACACGAAATTTACTCTTACCTAGATGCAACTCTTGTCATTCACAGGCCTATAGGGAAAACCAATCGAAACTGCGGATTCTAGTTTACTATATACTTTTTCATTCATTGAAAACTAAAGCTGCGGTTTGCTTCCTATTTCCCCTCTAGGTTCTCCATTTATAAACTCTAATCTTGGCTGATAAATTTAAGAATTGTGTACTGTTCCATATTTTTATTCTTGGTTTTTGGTGGCTAGGGTGCGGGTTGAAATATTGGGCTCAGATACTCAAGGGAGCGGAATAATCTCAACCTGAACTCTTAAGGGGATTCATTTAAATTCAGGGAGTGATATAGTAAAGCTGGAATTTTCTATTGGCGACTTGCGTTCTATAAAATTCCTCTTTCCGTACTACTTTTCATTTTCTGTTTGTTCCGGGTGTCATTGATGATACCACGTATATCCTGCTTTCTTAACGGGTTGTTTAATCTCTATGTCAAGCCAGTTGGGGAACAGGCAGGTTGATGAATGATATTGATTCGTACTTATATATATTAGTTTATAGTCTGATATGATATATTATCATTACTTCTTAATATTCATATCTTATATATATACTGTATATTTAATATTGAGTTTATATATATATATATAGGTATTCTATATTTATATCTATCATTTATCCATTAACTGCTATCATTTAAGTTATATTAGACTCTTATATGATTATATTTATGTTTCTCTTTGTTACTAGTATATACGTAGTATATATTGTATATTAATTAGAATAATTATTAATCATATAATTATGAATATAATTATAATTATATATTATATATATTTTTATAGGTAACTATTATTATATATATCACGTATATATGTTACTTTCTGTACGGGTATAGTCTGTACTATATTTTTCCTATTTTATTTCTGTTATAGTATATATATAGTTCAGGTATGATATATACTCTATCTTCATATAGCTAGTATATTATTGTCATTTAATATATTATATTATTATTTATATTATATAATTGATGTTTATATATATATATATTATAATAATCTTATTATCTTGACTTAATGTATATATGCGTCTAAGTTACATTTATTCATAATACTATAATTAGTTGTATTATGACTGACGTAATCCATATATCCCTATTAAACTAACCTAGTCTTCTATATTCACTTATCTAATCGATTTCAGTGTACAATAACTACCATTTAGTTTGCCTCTTAAATCTTAAAAAAGCACTCCTTACTAGATTTATAATATTATCACTATAACCTATTTAATATAATATCGGTGTTTGATGTAAATATGATATTTTTTAATTTTTTCTTAATAAATAGTTGACACCATGGGACTTCAAATTATAACAGTTAGATACTTGATATTATGCCGTGTGTAATACTTACATTAACCTTTATTGGAATACGTTATAAACTAAAAATTATCTGACTATCTACTCGTTATGTCATTAAGTTAAATATATATAATATTAAATATCTACAATATTATATAACATGACTGGATGATATTAAAAAATGTATCCGCAGACCGCATGCACCAATGACAGAAGTATTCAAAACTCAAGCGTTTTGAAAGCACTATTCCCTTAGAACTTATATGATTAAATTAAATTAATTAATAATCTAATATAAATAATTGTGAATGATATAAATATTTTCCCTACACATTGAAATAATTTTTTTTATTTAATTAATAATAATAATATAATAATAATTAAGCAATAATTCAAAAAATAGATATAAAATTGATAAATAATTAAATATACATAAAATAATAATATTCTAATTAAGCGTTCAATATATACATGAGGTGTGTATTATTCAAATATTATATTATTATTCTAATATTATATATATATTAATCTTTATTAATATATATGGTATATTTGTTTAAGAGCAGGTAAGGGTGTCACCTTCTCCCCTTGATTTTATTAGATAAATTACACAGGACTTTAATATTAATACTCTTTATAAAACATAATAATAAATAAAAAGTAACTAAAGTGGAATACGAAAATCGTTTTGACTCTCTCTTATAGGAAAAAAAGGTTAGCAGCCTCTCTCAAAGTATTGTGAAATAACCCATCCATATATCGAAGATTTGGTTTATTATAGTAAGAAAAAAACCAAATATTTTTTTATTTTTTTTTTCTGTTTATTAAGAAGAATTCTAAAAAATAAATAAATTAAAAAAAAGTAAGTTGGACAGCGAAAGAATCGGCGAAAGTTTTCGCTTTATTTAGGAAAAATAAATGATACGATATAATAAGCCCAATGTTTTAAATGTATATATTTCAAATAATTTTTCCTCATAGACTTTCTATATAAGTATATCAAGAAAGACTACAAATTTAATAAGTAGACTTCGTGCTCTGATTATTTTAAACGGGCTCGATCCTATGTTCAGATGGCTATCATGATAAGTATAATATATTGTTATAAATTCTATATACTCAATAGATTATATTCTCTCTTAATCCTTACTTCCTATCTGTGTTAAATAATACTCTAACAATAAACTTTAATCTATTAACCTGACTTAGGGACCTTGTAAATTGAGACCTCATATCTATTCATCTTATTTAACATGGTATCGATCATATTGATAATAGTCTATGGGGTATTAAATTTAACTCATGCTGTGTATTGAGATGTATGTAACTACTTTTTTACTCCTAAATATATGGAACGAATTTCTAACATATATTTTTCAGTTTTCACTCATATATTCTTTCCTATTATTATTAAATTAGTTTATTTTATGAGTTAATATTACTCCTAGTGATTATTCATAAATAAAAAATTCGGTGGGTGAAACATCTACTCAGCTACACTGGGTATCAATTAACCTTCATGCATATAATATATATAATATAATATATACATATATATTAATATTACTAATATTACTATTATCATATTATTTAATATCTATACTTTATAATATATATCTAGTTATTAGTATATCTTATATTATATAATATATACTTATATATATATATACTATTAATTCATCTATAATATATTATATATATATTACATTATATATATTATATAATATATTATTAATATATATATATCATATATAATATTACACCTTTAATATTACCTATATTTATTATATATTACCTATATTTAATGAATTTCTATTTAGTATTTTATTAATTAGTATATATATTAATATATATATATATTCCTATTTAGGATTATCATATATGAAAGAAATTATTGAATGACAAATGAAGCCACTAATCTATACATTCGCTGAATGTAGTAATCGGTAAAATCCTGTGATTTAAAATAAGTAATCTTTTTATAATCTTAGCTACCTAATTACTCCGTACGCGTGAGAACCTTTCCTGTGCTAAATAAAAGCTTGGCACGGATACTCATACAGGCAAATAGTAATCATACGTGGATTTCAATTAATATATAATCACTAAATACTCATGAGAAACTAAGCAAGTATACTCTAGCTAAACTTCGTATTCCTATTTTGGGGCCCTCTAGAAACTCCTGTATATGTAAAGCCTTACGTAATAATTTCGGTATTATTTGAAGTATTCATCGGCCCGACGACCTGACACAATAAACTACAAGATTTTATTTAAGTACACCCACAATCCTGGAAGTATAAAGTCCTACCTAATAGGCCTAATGCAACGCGGCACGTGGAACTGTAAACATTTGGAAAGTTTTGTTGGCAATAATAGAGTTTCCTCACTATATTAGGTGCGGAAGCTACAATGTCCACCACCGCACACACGTATCCACACCAAAATCATCAACTTACACTTATTATATATATACCTTATTGTTCGATACATTAGTGTACAGTATAAAAAATAAGTTAAAATTTTGGCGCAATATACCATGTTGGTATATACCCTAAACATTATTATATGTCTAAGGTAAATATATAAGTCCCACTTTGGTATAAGTTTAATTGTTTAGTTGGAATGTAAGAAAATATTGATTTTTTAATATACATATTTAATAATATAGTAATAAACCATAATCATTATAGATCTTTGGTATAATTTTTTTTATATTGTAGGAAAGCAGGGGATAATTATAATAATAGGTTTTTAAGCTCTCATTTTTTCTCATGCCATTATAATTTATAAAGCTATAATTATAATTTTTAGATTTTCCATACATTTTTGAAAGACTTAAGATATATAACCGAGTAGCAACGGTACGTAAAAGGCGGAGATTCCGTGTGTTAACTGTTTAGTAAGGAGGAGGGGGGTGTCGCGCTATTTCTCTTAAACGTAGGGGAAAGGGGGACGCGAACAAATACAAAGAGGGCGGGTTCGCGAGAACTCGGAGGGGGGGAGATTAGTCTAACCCGTGTTCCCCAACGGAAGGCCGAGCAGACCCCGGTCCCTCCAAATCTTTATTCGAGCCAATTATAGCCTATTGATATTTTATTTAATTTTAAATTAGTATTATCGGTGCGGAATTTAACCGTAATCTTGTGAGAGGAGGAGTGGGGCTATGTATAACTTTTGGAAGCCTTTGAAGAAAGAGGATTACAATTATTATAAAATATTCGGTAAGAGTGATGTTTAGAGGAGCATTATTTATTTTTTTTATTTTTTTTTTTTTTTTTTATTTTTTTTTTTTGTTTATTTTATTTTTTTTTTTCGATTTTCCGGACTAAAATTGGACGCAAGCATTATCTATATAGTCAATAGAGTATTTCTTTTCACTAGTAGAAGTATTATTGTATAATTAGTTTTTTTGAATACGTAATTCATGCAGCTATAATTAAAGTATAATATATATATTTAATATTAAGAATTTTTGTCATGGTTATTAGAAATCCATTTTCCACCTATATATAATATCAATAATATATATAATTATATTCATATTATTATAGTTAATATCATAAATTATTTATTATATAATATATATATATATTAATATATATATATTAATAATTATATTATATATATATAACTCCTATCATATATATATATAAATAGCATATATATAAAATCAATATATTAAGTTGAGTGCTTAGTATTTCTATGCTTATAACTGCTTTAGTATCTTCAAATATTTATTAATTTATTATTTACCTTCTCAATCCTAAGGGTTGATTATAATGAATCATATTATTATTGTGGATTAGAAACATATTATACTTATGTACTATGCGACATACATATTAACTTCTATATAATGCTACACTCAATATCTATACATAATATCTGAATGATTTTCTCAAAGTTTTCATACATGAGTTTGTAAATTGTAGTCACTGCAAATTACATCCCTCATATACATATATTTGTTTGGAGGGATAGGTAGCAAGGATCAATTGGCCATCACGGAGGCCGTCTACTCACGGAGGGCAGGTACGGGCATGATTGTGATGTTGTTTTTTGTTAATGGATACACTCTGTGACAAATCTCCTACTCGAGATAGTCTTCCGGTGGTCTTTATACAACACTATTCCGCGAGCTTATTTTTTATAGTACAAAACTATGAAAGGTTCCGGGTAATAATATGTACTTTTAAATTGCATTAGAGCAGCGAACGTCTGGATCCCCAGTCTCAACTTTTTTGAAAGAAATCAAGCTCGTACGCCTCACTCTACTACAGACGAAATAATCCGGGCATTACGGTTCGAACAAGATTGTCTCTAACCAAATACCCATAAGTGAGTCTTCGCTCTTACAGGCTTATAAGATATCACGCGCTCCGGCTCATAGCTAAAATCACTCCAAATATTATATACCATTGCTGCTTATAATAACCGAGCGGGCTTATTACGGTTACCGAATGATATACTACTTAGAATTAACTATCTATAATATAATATATATATTTGATTCAGTATATATATATATCGTATTATCTAATATATATATTTATATTGATTAATATATTTATATTATATCTATATCTTCTTTTCTATTATATATATATATATATAATCAATAGTGATGTGTGTGTGTGTGGTGTGTGTGTTGATGTCTGTGTGTGTAGTCCTGTAGTCTAATAAATTCAATAATTTTTTATCATTTTATTTTATAATTATTTCTTTGGGCGTAACCCCTCTAAGTATCACCTTGCGTACCTACCCGGCAGGTATAACAGTACCTATATTATAATATTTATTTATATTACTCTACTTTTGGATGAAACTACTTAGCAATATGGAATTTTGTTTCATATATAATGTTGAAGTATTGGGATGATGTGGGGTTGTGGTTAGTAAATTGTGTTTATACTGACTTTAAGTGGTTATATCGATCAATAAAGACATTAATTATTTTATTTAATAATAATTTTTACTTTTATCCATTGATATATTTTTTAAACTGTATAATGAAACTTTATTCCATTAATTTTATAATATCATATAATTTTTGCAATAATACTGACTGTCACCATCATGATAATATTATATCATTATAATAAACTATTCTCACGACAGGATTTCACATATTACAAATAAATAAAGGGAGGGGCAATATCAAAAAAAACATAAAACTATAATGTGAATGTAATATCACTACTCTCAAGTATTCCCTCATAATACCTTGTCATGCCTGAACGAACAATTCCCTCAGATGGTAGTCATGAACGTGGAGCACTTAAAGATAAGCAAGTATTGATTACTTAGCATCTTTATAAGGATAAGATTGAGCAGTCTAGGAGTTCATCAAAAAAAATATGTGATCTGGAATAGGAGGAGGCACGCTATAACTACTCAAACAGACGAATGATTCTCGAGTCTCAATATTCACGACATATTTTACAACGTGAGGAGTAAAGCACCTCTTGTATTACGATGAAGTGCTCGCATGCAAGTGTGAAAGGAAATAATGTACGTAGAGGTTATCAATTTATATATACTCTCGAAGCTACATTGCTGCCGACATTGTATAAACCTATAGTAAAATAGATATATATATAATATCTATATGATTATATAATTATATATATATATATACATATATATATATAGTATATTAATATATATATTATATATATA
>JABUQX010102011.1:12500-15000 GCA_015478945.1 Trachelipus rathkii | reverse complement strand
TTAGCATATATTATGCGTTA
The DNA here is from genome assembly GCA_015478945.1 of Trachelipus rathkii. Classification (NCBI taxonomy): domain Eukaryota; kingdom Metazoa; phylum Arthropoda; class Malacostraca; order Isopoda; family Trachelipodidae; genus Trachelipus; species Trachelipus rathkii. Next base: position 14,980 of record JABUQX010102011.1, on the reverse strand, counting down.
AAATTAAGCAGAAAATGGCCAAGCAATTTATGTTGCCTATATATATACAGTATGATATTATATATTATATATATATAATATATTATATATATATATATATATATATCATATATATATATATATAATATATATATAATATTATATAATATATATATATAATTATTATATATATATATATATATTACTATATACTATAATATATTATTTATGGTAAGACTTACCTTTACCACTAAAGACGGGACTCTGTGTCGACGACCCCGAGGGACTCGACAACCTACTCGTTGTGGATGAGGAAGGGCGAAACGAATCGGAGAGGGCGAGAGTTAGGCGGAAAAGAATTGCTGCTTTTTTGGCGCCTGCTGGGAACGTCTCTTTGCAGTTGCATCATCACCAACGAATTCCGCACACACCGACCACTATAACTGATTAATACTATATATATATATATATATATAGATATATATATATATATATATATATATAATACTAATATATGATAAAATTATATATTTATATATAGATATTAATATATTTATATATTATATATATATATATATATATAGAGACAGAGAGAGAGAGAGGAGAGAGAGGAAAGAGAGTGAGAGAAAGAGAAAGAGAAAGAGAAAGAGAAGAGAAAAGAGGAAAGAGAGAGAGAAAGAGAGAGAAGATAGGAGAGAGAGAGAGAGAGAGAGAAGAGAGAAAGAGTTATATATAGTATATATAGATATATATATATTATATATGTTATATATATATATTCATATATATTATATATATCCCGGTGGGTGGCGGCCGGGCAATGCTATGCGGCTCCTGGGCGGCGTCCGCTGATGTCGCGCCTTTCCACGACTTCGATGGCCGGGGAGGTGTGGTGGGTGGGCGGGGGGGGGGGGGGGGGGGGGGGGCTGGGGGTGTCCTGGGTGGGGGCGGGGTGAAGGGGGGCGACTGGGCTGAGGCCAGGATCGGCTTCGAAATGACTATTAAACCGGATTCACTACGTCAGGGACCATATACCCCTTCGACACTCCCGTTGGGTGCGTGTGAGGTGGCTGTTGGTCGGTGCGGTGGGCGGCGAGTCCGCGGTGGTCGTGCTTAGGGAGGTTTGCTGGTGTTGGCACTCGAACTGGTGGTGGACGAATCTAGGGCAATATTATGTCCGGCGCTTTGTGAGGGCAGATATATATATATATATATATATATATACTATAGCTATATATATATAATATTATTATTATATATATATAGTATATCATATATATATATATATGCAATAACCGTAATCAAAGTGTTTAACGCGATAAAATGCAGATTGATATGAATGCTAAATTAGATTTTAAATAGAAGATACGCAATTAAAATTGATTTTTTTTTTTATGAAGGTCAAATAACTAACACACACTCACACAAACCCTCTCTCTCTCTCTCTCTCGTCTCCTCTCTCTTCTCTCTCTCTCTCCTCTCTTCTCTGTCTCTCTCTCCTCTCTCTCTCTCATTTCTTCCTATTTCACCTAATTTTTTTTCAATTTTTTAAATATTTTAATTTAACATGAAACTTTGAAAAAGAAATAAAATCAAAAAATAAGCTACTAAGCGATGAGTATTGGCAATCTCGAACCTTCCCCCCCCCCGTATACTTTATATATTATATATATATACACTATATGCATATATATAATATATATATCATCTATTACTATATAGTATTATTATATATATCATATATATAAATCGTATATATATATATCATATAGTATTTTATATATGACCTAAACCTAACCTAAAACCTAACTCTAACCCTAACTAAAACTATAATCTTAACCTAACCTAACAATAATTTAACTAACCTAACTTAACCTTAACCTTAACCTAGCCTATCTATAGCGCTGCGGCGGGCTGTACAGGAAATATTTTTGATGTTATGTCCACCCTTTTTCCTGTCTACCATTTGGCATAGCAGAACTTCGGCCCACCCTGTTAGTGAAGAAATGAATATGCTGCCTTTCAGAATCAATATATAAAAATAAAAAGGCATAAAGCAATTGCTCATTCCTTCCTTGATGACCTTTTTTAAACTATACAAAGCAGCAAGTTCGTCACATCAGCGCATTAGATCCTTACTTTTCAACACGTGGAAAAAAGTTTTAAAAAATCTATTAAAATCTATTAAAATTTATTAAAATCTGTTAAAATCTATTAAAATCTATTAAAATCTGTTAAAATCTATTAAAATCTATTAAAATCTGTTAAAATCTATTAAAATCTATTAAAATCTGTTAAAATCTGTTAAAATCTATTAAAATCTATTAAAAATTCACATAATTTGTGAATATAAAATATTGAATCTTTAAGGCACATTTCGGATTTTTAAGTTATTTAGAATCATATGCTTCAATCACAATTATGGAAAATGCTCAAAACATACTTTCTCCAGATTCTAAAGATGGGGAGGGAGGAGAAAAGCAACAGAACTGGCACGCAAT
>JABUQX010102011.1:5000-7500 GCA_015478945.1 Trachelipus rathkii | reverse complement strand
AGCCTCACATTAGTACCACGACCCTTGACATTAGACAATACATTCTTGACAACATATGTCAGGACACAGCTTTCAGTGCGTTTCAAACTGTTTCAAAACAGGTGCCGGATATTGATTATATTTTGTGGGTTTACTCACTTTTTGGATGTTTTTCGTGACCAAAGCATAAAGCTACTGTTAAAAAGTACCTGGTCTATTTTTGATGCGTTGAGCACCACTTGGTTTACTCCAGAAACTTTTATGTATATATGTATATATATAATATTATTATATCATTATATATATATATATATATATTATACTATATATAATATAGTAATATTATATATATATATATATATATAAATATATATATAGTATATAGTATATTATATATATATATATATATATATATATATTTATATATTCGAGTTTTAAAAAGGTACAAAATCAAATATATATAGTTATACTTTACATATAAAGAATAGCCGTTACTCAGGCATGTATTTTCAAAAAACAGACCGTCAAGGAAAAGATTAGCAAAAAGAAGAACCGAAAAAACATGCTTTAAGATATTTGTTGAGTGGCCAGAAGAGAAAGAAATTTGGATATCACTTTCCAGGTCAAAGAAATATGGAGTTTAAGATAGGGTTAAGATAAAGCTTGGTTGTTTGTCTTGCTTTGAAGGAGGCAGGAGGAGGAGGGGAGGAGGAGGAGGCAGGGAGGAAGGGGAGGAGGAGAGGAGGGAGGAGGAGGAGATTAAAAATCCAAGGAAAAATATAGGTGTTAATGAGAGACCTCTGTTAAGAGTGTTTGAAATGTTTCTGTAGTACGAGATCATGTCAGTAATTGTCAAGTCAGTGAAAAAGCATTAAACATGATTTTTCTGAATTAAGAGATTAGTTCCTTTAGACAGTTTTGAGGTAACAATAGAGCTAAAGAGAAAATAATATTATTAATTAAAATGGAAAGGGTACTGAAATCTCTCTCATAAACATGTTCCAAAGGTCGATTCTTTAAGTAAAAGAGAACCATGCTTTTTGTGCATTTAAAAACTTGAGATAATTACTAAAAAAATGAAATTATTTTAAAGCAAAAAAGATGAATTTAAGTGGGGAAGCATTATTAGCTCTGGTTTGGTAAGAAGATAAGAGGAAGGAATGTAAAAGAAGAGTAGAGATGAAAAGAAGATAAGAGAATGGAAAGAAGATTAAGAGAATGAAAAGAAGGGTAGCCGAACTGAAGAAACTGAGTTAAGAAAGATGAAAGGAAAAAACAGAAGGTAGAGAAGAAAGGGATCAGCATCATCTAAAAATTAATTAAAATGAAGAATTTCAGAAAAGATGACGGAACGGAAGACAAAAGAAAGAAAGAAAGAAAGGACTGGACAAGAAAGAAGAGGAAAGCCAGAAGGAATAGAGAAGATAAAGAGATTAAAAATGGAGGACTATTCCTAATTTCGGAACAGGGAAAATGGTGCGAACGACATCAAAATAATTTCCCGTACAGCCCGGTTAGGTTCGGTTTGGTTAGGTTAGGTTAGGTTTAGGTTAGGTTTAGGTTAGGTTATGTTTAGATTAGGTTAGGTTGGTTAGGTTAGGGTTAGGTTAGTTTAGGTGTGCGTTAGCGTTAGGTTAGGTAGGTATGGTCAGGTCAGGTCAGGGTCAGGTCAGTTAGGTTACTTGTTCAGGTTAGGTTTGCGTTAGGTTAGGTTGGGTCTGGGTTGGGTTGGCGTTGGGTTGGTTGGGTTGGTTGGGTTCGGTTGGGTGGCGTTGTGGTTGGGTTGGTTGGGTTGGGTTAGGTTGGGTTGGGTCTGGGCTACGTTAGGTTAGGTTTAGGGTTAAGGTTAAGGTTAAGGTTAAGGTTAAGGTTAAGTTAAGGTTAAGGTTAAGGTTAAGGTTAAGGTTAAGGTATAGGGTTAGGTTAAATTTGTTTGGATTTTCGTTTGAGAAAACCTAAAGAACCCAGATTTTTTTTTTTTTTAACAAATTTCGACCATTTGACCTTTGTCGACCGTTTAAGTACTAGCTTCTAAAAATGCATTGAGAAGGTGAAGGAGTCGGTTTTTTTTTTTTTTTTTTTTTTTTTTTTTTTTTTTTTTTTTTTTTTTTTTTTTTTAACATTACATTCCTCCATACACTGCTACACTGAAGTCGAAATAAAAACTAATCTTTACAGACTGAAGACGGAAAGATGGGGAGCTTTCCCAAAAAATTTTCCATGGTAAATTTCTCTAGTAAATTAAAAAACATTAATTCGGCACTGCAATTTTTTAAGAAATCTTAAAAAAACAAATAAAAATTATTTTAAGCTTTTAAACGTTAATCAAACTTAATTCACCTTTGACCATTGACATGGGACATTGACATGACTTTGGAAATGACAGCCTTAACTTAATTAATCTCATTAAACAGTTTAGATATACAATCTTCATTTTATTTATATTATAATTATAATTAATATAACCTTTTATTCTATAATTTCTACTAGCAAAATTTTGCACCATTGTAAAACTTGTTTT
>JABUQX010102011.1:0-2500 GCA_015478945.1 Trachelipus rathkii | reverse complement strand
TGCTTAGCATGCGGCGCATGCTTAAGGGAAAACTGATAGAAAAAAAAATTTAAATGATAACGTGAATGAATTTAAACGAAAGTGTTTTAAATCTGTTCTTCTTTTTCTTCTCTTCTTCTTCTTCTTCTCGTCTTTATCTCCTCTTCTGCTTCTTCTTGATTTTCTTCTTACTTCCTAAATTACTACTACTACTACATACTACTACATAACTACTACTTACTACTACACTTTACTACCACTCCTCAACCACTTCACTACTACTCTACTATCTTTTATCTTCTAACATTAATCTAATCAACAATTTCTTCCGTTTCCTAGCCCTTCTTTTGCTTTTTCCCCCACCCCCTCAAAATAGTTTTCATTTGAATACCATATGTATAAAAAGAATAACAATCCTACAAGTTTTGAAAAGAATGTAATTATACTATAATATAAATCAAACTTTAAATAAAAATACAAATTTAACTGAACAAAATCAATAAGGAAATATATTCCCGGATCATAAAATACGAAAGTAGTTATAAATATAAACTAGCAAATTGAAATAAATATAAAAGATAAAAAATAAATAAGAGTATATAAATAATATAAATAATAAATATAATATAATATATATACAATATATACGAATATATATATATATAGGGTATTATATCTATATATATATAATATATATTATATATATAATATATATAGGGATATATTATATATATATATATATATACTATAATAATATATATATATATATATATACTATTATATATATATATATATATATACTATACTAATTATATATAAATATAAATATACATATAATTCTAAATGTTTATATACATTTATATTTCTTATTAGGAACAAAAGAGTTTCAGGGAAAGTGAATTCGCATAGATTGTTTTTGAAAAATGAATGTGGTTTTATTTTGATACAACACAAAATTAGGGTTATTGATTTCAGAACTAATTTAGATATTGTCTTCGTTGGTTCGATGCAGACTCAGTGGTTTAATATTATTCTGTAATTGTTTCTAAAGTTCATTTCAAAACGTAAAATCAATGCTCGCTACAAGTAAGATGTCTGCACGTCATTGTTTTGCTTCTTCATATGCAGATTGAAAACTTTGCAGCTTGCTTTAGACAAACTAAAGATTGACAGAACTGACCTTATTCTGTTGCGACTAAAACTTTAAGGAGTACTCTATCAATCCATTCAGACTGTATTCTGGACCTAGCATCAATTACGTTAGTTGATTACAATATTCATAGTCACCATGATAGGAATGTTGAATATAGAATTCAAAAAAGTTAATAAAAGAACAGCCATTCTAAGTTCGGTAAGCATGACTCTTGCTGATACCTGATGTCAACAAAGAAATATTTTCACACTCTTTCCAAACCAACGCTGTACTTTGGAGACAGATGTTACTTGGTCTATACTTTTTGGCTCCACATACAGGAAGCTTTAGATCCAAACGCTGAAGGCCTTTCTTCGTCCGAAATAGCCATTGATATTATTTCCTATGCAACTATTTGTTCTATAAATTCACATACCAGAAAACTCAGCTAAAAAAAAAAAAAAAGGCAAAAAAAAAAAAAAAAAAATACAAAAAAAAAACAAAAAAAAAAAAAAAAAACAAAAGGATATATAAAACCCATGAGGAGCTTGGTAAGTTACTGCAAGAAGATGTATTTTTAAAACATCACAACATTATACAATTTCAAGTTTTAGAGAACCCGCAAATCGATTCAAAAATATTTCCATGTGAAAGATTTACTTCACATTTGTGGATGTGACAAAAATAAGATCGAATCATTCAAACCTCATCCAATCTCATCATAACAATTCATATAATCAGGCCTCACATTTTAGTACACGACCTTGACATAGACAATTACTGACCATTCTTGATAACAACATATGTCAAGATACAGCTTATCAGTACAGGATTCAAAAGTTTCACAAAACAAGTTGCTGGATGATGGAATCAATTTTGTCCGTTAACATTACACTTTTGGATGTTTCTGACCAACAGCATAAAAGCTACTGTTAAATACCTGGGTCTATTGTATTGTGCGTTGGTCACCACTGGTTTAGTTTACAATCCAAGAACTATAATATAATATAATATAAATATAATATATATATATGATATAATATAGTTAATATAATAATATATATATATATATAATATATATACTATATATATATTATACTCTCTCTATATATATATATATATATATATATATTAAGCCGTTTTCGTTTTGTATTTTCAAAAACAGACGTCAAAAAAAATAAAAAAAAAAAACAAAAAAAAAATAAAAAAAAAAAAAACCGCAAAAAAAAAAAAAAACAAGAAAAAAAAAAAAAAAAATGGAAAGTTAGCACAAAAAGAAAGAACTGAAAAACAATGCTTTAAGATATTGTGAAGTGCGAAGAGAAATGAAATTTGGGAATCACTTTCAGGTCAAAGAAAATGGATGTAAGATAGTTAGATAATCTCTCT
>JABUQX010102010.1:5000-11123 GCA_015478945.1 Trachelipus rathkii | reverse complement strand
ACCGTCTCTGATTACTGATTACTGCCTTTATTGTGATATCGTCTTAAAAACCATAACAATTTTATAAAAAAATATGACTTGACATCATGATCAATAGATCAATCTAGATTCCATAGATCACGGTTAGAATTAAGAAGAAAGGTTTAAACCGAGTACAAAGGAGCCCGGTCGTGAAGGCAGAGAGGCATGCCAAGTTCTGATTTACTGATTTATCTGATTTATGTTGAAAAATTAGCTTGAATCGTTATAAAAAATAACTGACTTGAATCAATTCAGATCAATAGATCACTAGATCAATGAGAATCAATAGATCAATAGGATATCAGCGGGTAGGGAGGACGGGAACAAGTCACGTTGGTATTTCTATTCTCTTAGGTAGTTGGGGTTTGGTTCGGGTGCTTGTCATGGACATGGGCCTTGAGAATGGGAGATGGTTGAGTCGTGGATGATTTTACTGAATTAATTACTGATTTTAGGGTATTACTGAAAAACTCGCAAAAACAATTTTAGTTAAAAAACAACGACGAATAAACGATAAAATGAAATAATTTAGTTAAAACAAAATCTTTAACCAGAATACCAGCAAAAAAAATAAAAGTTTTTAAATAAATATATAGTAAATTTTAATAAAAAGTAAATAAAGCCTAAAATAAATAAATAAAATAACATAAATTAACAAATGGTATAAATATTAAAGATTAAATAAGAAACGTTAAAAGAAAGATACATTAACAACGAAATGTTCTAATATTAACATGTGACAAAATGAGAATGTCTATCCAGCGACGTTATTGAAAAGTTACACATTCTGCTTGACATCGATACAGAAATAGCAGTCATGGATCAGAATGTTAGTACGGATTATTGCAGTCTAATCGTATATAGTAAAGTGTCGATATAATTACTTATTGTGTGTGTGTTGGAGTGTGGTGTGTGTTGATTGGTGATGTGGATGTTGGTTTGTTTTGTTCTGATTATATACATATATACGTTGATTATAATAATAATAATAATAATAATATAATGTATTTTCAATATATATCATAAAATAATAATATAAAATAATAATAATCACATAATAAATAATATATTACTAATAATAAAACTACTTTTTAAGATAAAAACATATGTAAAGTAAGGACAAAAGGGGAACAAAGTAATTCGTCTACCTCTCATGTGTCAAACAGAATTTAAGATTAATGAGTCATTCCTCGAATTTCATTGTCTGACCGTGATGGCATAACAAATACAGTTCTCTGATTCGGGTTATCCCTTGAGCGTCGACTACAAACTTGCGATCTGTTAGGATGTTCGGGTAGCGAGCAAATTTACCACGCTAGGTGTTCTAGTTGTGGATCTGCAGGCCTAAGTGCATCGCACGCTCGTATTGGTCTGTAGGAGATCAATGTGGAGATAATTAATAATAATACATACATAATGGAATAATAATAATATATTATTCAAATAAAAAAAAGCGATGTAATATTCAATAATATAATAATAATAATAATAATAATATATAAGCAAACTAGTTTTGGCTGCGGTTGTGTCTATAGGTAAAGATTGACGATTGCCTATGATTTGGATGACTTCCTCGCTGATGCTACAAGTTGAACTTACTAATATTTAGTTCACCCTCTGTTACATGAAATGGGGCTTGTTATGTCAGTTTATGGCGTAGGATGAGAGAGAATTTTTTGTTGTTTTTTTTTTTCTCAATATTACAATGTTATTTTGAAAAAAAAATTAAGTTGAAACAAAAGCTCATCTCGTAAAAGCTAAAAAGAAATTATTAAAATTATATTTAAAAGAACAACTGAACACGCTTTGCGCTTTCCGTCGCGGTGGTGTCACTTCCGGGATCGCTCCTGCGGGGCGCGCGCGCGCGCCGGTTCGCGCCGGATTGCGCCTGCGGGCGGCGACACGTCAGACGGAGGCCAGCTGTCGGAACTCTTCTCGCAGGGGTATTCAAACCATCATATTCGAAACTCTATGACCTTGATACAATACATTAGCTTTTGATACCAATATTGTATTATTTTACAAATATTTAAACTCAGCATCGCACCAGAGCACGCACCGGAGCGGATGCGGATCCGGATCCGGACCGTGGATCTCAATCGCGTTGGCGTGAACTCCCTTCCGTTCCTCCTGATACTATCTCCAAATTTAACCTGTCTACGATCATTTCAAATTTTTAGGGGGCTCGGGCCCCTTTGGGTTGCAGGGCCACGAAGCCTCGTCGTTACGACGGTTACGTCACCCTATGGTAGGTGTTAAATTTGCAAGGAGATAACCAGTGTAGCAAACTCTATCCATTACTAAAGTGAGGTTCGGTGCGGTGCGGGTACTGTGCGGTGCGTCTTAGCAGTTGTTGGTGCTGTGCGGGTGCGGGTGCGGGTGCGGGGGCCACTACACAGGTATAAATATATATATATATAGTATTTCATTTATTTTTTTTATTTAATTTTATTTATTTATTTACTATTTATTTATTTATTCTATATGAATTATTTTAAAATAATTTGTTTGTTTGGTTGCATGTGTTTATTTGCATTTTATTTCCTCGCTTATTTATATTATTTACTTTTATTTCTTTTTATTTATTTTATTATATTTTATTATTATTTTTATTTATTTATTTTATTTATTTAATTATTTATTTATTTATATTATTATTTATATTTTTTACTTATTTTTATTAAATTTATAATTCTACAATTATTTATTATTTACTTATAATTATTGCTATGATTTATTATTAATTTATTTATTAATGTTTCTATTTAATTTATTTATTTTGGGAGTTTCGAAAAAAAAGCTTCGCTTTTTTTTCGTCGACGAAGGGGTTGGTGCGACCCCTTTACCGTGGGAATTCTTTATTCAATATATTTCCCACTTACCGTTTGAGAAGGGTATCTTTAACTTACTTAGGGGTGGTCAAACCATCTACCCTTTTTTTTTAAATCTGTGCAAACTATGCTGCCGGACGTCAGTATTGTATGCAAAATTCAAGTGTGCCGACGCTCTCTACAACTCGCAACACATCTACCCCACTTTTACCTTATTCTCGATTTTAAAGTCAATCTCAAAGTGTCGCATATGTAATTTACTCCCGATCCCCTGTTTAGCAATGTAAGGCATTCAAAATATTCACACACCTGCGAGTGAGTATCATACATATATACATACCATACATACATACCTCATACATACCATTACATTTACCTACATACATGACAATACATACATACATACATACATACATACATTCATACTACATACATACAATACATATATACATACATACATACATACATACATACATACATACATACTACATACATACATACTACATAATACATACATACTACGATACATACATAGTACGTACGCGCCAATTGGATGCGAAAGGAAGGTTTCCTGCAAGAAGTACCATATTCAGCAATATTATTATCGTGCATTTGATCCTTTTGATAAAGATTGTGCTACTTTTAGTGTTTGGTGTTTAGTGTCTTTATATATAAATTTTTTATATATATGTATATATATATATATATATAATTTATATATATATTATTATATAATATCTATATTTATATATATATATCGAATACTTGCCCCATCCACCTCGATGTAATCATTATCTTAACCTCACTTATCTCATATTATAGCTCTATGGCGACTCAATCTAGTAGGTACGCGTGCGACCATTTATGCAATATAACTAACTATTAGCGTCCTAGGCACATCCTCTCAGACGATATAGATATATAATATATATTATTATATTTATATATATATTATATAATATATATTATACATATATTATATTAGTATATCTACAGTGTTCACCACACACTCACGGGCAGAGCCCCATTCAAGGAGGGGGCTGTTGCAAATTATATATATATAGTATATACTATTATATATATATTGATATCTATATTATATATATAATATATATAATATAATATATAATAATATATATATATCTTCCGATACTAATTATTTATTGGCGCAATGTAATATTTAAATTTTTAATATGCAAATGATGTACTAGAAGTAAAACGTACCAATTCGATATTTGAAGATCCAAGTGAATTTTCGCCTTCGATGATTCCTTCAGAAGAAGATAATATTGTTAGCATTATCTATTTGTTATGAATAGGAGAGCAAGTAACTTCGAAGGTTCGATAAAGGCTCGCTGAGATGGTTTATAGAAGATTGTTTGCAAGAGACGTGGAATCGCACTTTGGAGAATGTTTTCCTTTTAAAAACCATAACACTTGATGGGAATATATATTAAGAGTTCAAATACTTACAGAACAGTTTCAAAACTAAAAAAAAAAAAAAAAAAAACCAAAAAAAAAAAAAAATAAAAAAAAAAAAAAAAAAAAAAAGATAAGTGAGTATTTGTGTTTTTTTTTGCTAAGTAAAATCATATTAATAAACAATGTTTGACCATTCTTTTTGGGCCATTTCATCTGGCCAACCGTTATGATAAAAAATTGAAGAAATGATTGTAGATGCAAAATAGAATATTTATATATTTGAAGCGGAATCCTTGTTAGTCCAAAAAAAGGAAATCACTTGGGACGAATTAATAAGCCAGCAACCACTGCGAGAAGAAGGACCCCCCCCAAAATTGGAGGGTAAATGTGATCTATTTGTTTCAGTTCAGGATAGGATTGTAGGCAAGCAGGCGCAGTACTGAGCCGTAGAATTTGTTTTTTCAACCAAACGGATTAAACTGTTGAGTTGTGGAGAAGAGATATGGAAAGAGGAATAGCGGAAATGATGAAGAATTTTTTCTAGAATTTGAAATGGAAGATTCTCAGAGTAGATTTGTGTACAAACATTTAGTGATAACAGCTGAACAGGTTTCGTGTAAGCTTTAGGGCCACTGCTGCTATTATCAATGCAAACATAAATGTATAGGGTATTGAATGAAAATAATTTGTTGGGTAGAAAAGTTGAAGAGAGGGAAACCGTGTTGGCCAAAAAGAAATGCCATCAGAATTTTGATAATCTATTAAAAATACTCAAATTAAATGCTTGAATTTGATGGCCAGAAAAGATCAACTAAACAAAAGATGGAACTCAATTGGAAGAATATTATGTTATTGTAAAAGAACCGGATGGTATTTACATGACTCATGTTACACCAGATTCTGGCAAGGTCCGATGTATCACTGATGAGTTTTGAGAATGATTTATATAAATACGGAAAGACCAATACAGTGGTTAATTTGCTTCTTACACGCAAATGAACTTCCATTCAGACACATATTCGAGGCAACTGATGGACAAACATCAGAACCAAAAATTTTAAGGATGTATCATTGGAAATAAGATTGATGTAATAAGAAAGCTGGAAATAGTTGATTTTGAACTTGTAAACAGCAACCTTGAAAAGATCCCAGAAGATATCGTTAAGCAGATTAGCGCTGACCAAAAATATTTGCATGAAACGTATATTAGTAAAACAGGGAATATATCACCTTCATTAGTCAAGAAATCCTCAGGCGCCTTTCGTCATGCCAGATGGCTAACAAAAGCAAACAAGATCTTACGGTTAATCGTTTCCACAAAACTTCCAAACACAGCTGTTCAAAACCTAGTAAATATAATGATGAAAGTTTATGCACCAGGGTGGTTTTGGATAAAAATCACATCCAAGGCTATGTAGGTTGACGTAATTTTTGTACCTGATGTTGCTTACTTTAAAGCGTGGCACAAAAAAGTGCTATTGATTATGGAGCCGTGTGAATAATGAACACAACTTCGAACTTTGTCCTCTGAGAATCGTATTACTCTTGTATGTTGTTTGGCTACAAAAAAAAGAGCTAACGAGATTAATGTGCTTCAAAAACGAAATTGTCTCAACCAAAGCAAGAATTTCAATGCAAAAGTTTGAACTGACTAAAACACTAAACCTTTAACTGTAGATCGATTATTCTCAACAATAAGTGATTAGAACAAGCGAAACGCCACCCAGCCACCTTTAAAGGCATTTACCAATTGACGAAATAAACAATTGTAAACTACGCCAATTACACGTTTTATTTCATTGCGACAGCTCACGGTGTTAGAGCGTGCGAGTAAATGTAGTTGCACAAG
>JABUQX010102010.1:0-2500 GCA_015478945.1 Trachelipus rathkii | reverse complement strand
TATGTACATGTATATTAAACAGGACAAAACTAAATAAATATAGAGAGTCATTAGATATAAATAGAAATTTTATATTTTTAGTTACATATATAATTATATATTTATATATATAATAGTATTATATATTGTTATATATTATGTATATATTATATATATATATATTTAATTATATATAGTATTATATATATATAATAATCTTATATATATAATTATATATTATATATATACTATAAGTATTAATATAATATAAATAAATATATTATGTATATATATATATATATATATTATATTATAATATATATGTATAGTAATATAAATTATATATGTATATTATTATATAGATTATATTATATATCTTATTTATATATGTATTGTATATATATTGAGTATTTACTATAGTAGTGATAAGATATATACTATTATATTATATAATATTATATTATAGCTATATATTTAATATATATATACGTTTCTTGCTGATATACAAAGATTTTGTCTTTGTAAAAAATATTATTAATATAAAGTGATTGTTAAATATTATTTAAAATATTTCGAAACTTTTTGAAATTCATGTCCGTTACACTTAAATTCATTTTTTTTATCATAATGTTGCATTTTTTTTTTAGTACTATTAAAAAAAAAAATAGAAAATGACAACATTGCATTTTTATATTCAATATATACTTTTTTGTAAAGCTATGCCGGTTCTCCACTTAAATTTCATTGTTAGGATCATATACTGGCAATATATTAAAAAAAAAAAATTCAAAACCTACGGAGTATATGCTGGGACGATTTATGCATTGTCTCAAGCAACATTTTAGTACGTTTTTTGTTCAGAAATTGCAGCGTTTTTTTTTTTTTTTTTTTTTTTTTTTTTTTTAAACAATCATGATTGTAATAATAATTGTAATATAAAAGTTAAATACCATTATATAGCAAATAATATCTGACAAAGTAAGGTCATATAATTTTAAATTTTATCTAAGAGTTGTGTGTAGCTGCTTGTAGTATAATAGTTCAATTTTGATTGTTAAAAGCATTTTCACTTCAATTTTAATAACGAATTTTTACAATGCGATATGTATATGAAGGTGAAGCTGATAATCAACGATCCTAAATTACATTATATATATTGAACTTTAATTAAGTTATGTCTTAATTTTTTTTGTGGGTGTGAAGCTGCTTTTAGTATTAAAGTGTTTTCAATTTTGATTTAAGCATTTCCTTCAATTTTATGAAAAGTGTTCCATTTCATACAATCGATATGTTCATTGAATGAAGGTGGAAGCTGATAATCAACATGATCATATATATTATATATATATATATATATATATATGTATAATATAATATATATTAATTATAGTTATAATATATATATAATATTAGTAATAATACTATATATAATATCGTATATATAGTATATAAAATATTTAAGTATATAATATATTATTAAGATACTAGATATACAATATGAAGTCTATTTATATATACCTCAACCTTATAATTATATATATAATAGTAAATTAAATTATTCTTTTCAAAATGGATAGCAATTCGGATATATATGTATATTTATCTCTTTAGTTATATTATTCTATATTTATTTAATAATAAAAAGTAATTACATAGGATAGTTGTATTTAGTATTTATACTCATTTTATATATTTATATTTATTATATAGGCCCTTATGGTATATTTTCGCTGTGGGCACATTTCATTTCTTCAAATTCATATTCAATCCTGTTTAATTTTGGACTGTAGGAATTAAATATAAAACTGAGAAGCTTCACAAATGCAAGTTTTACTTTCTTTTATTAGTTTATAATGCTGTTTTTTTTCGTTGAATTTTTTGTAAGCTTTTATTTATTTATTATTATTTATCTTATTTTATTATATTATTATTATTATTATTATATATTGATGTTATATTTGTGTTATATTATTATTATACTTTATTATTCTATATATTATTTTATTATTCTTATTATTATTATTATAATTTATTATCATTATTTAAAATCTTGGCTATTATTGTCTCTTCTTCTAATACTAATAATTCTTGATTATTCATTAAAACTAGCATCTGGTTATTATTCTCATTATTATTATTATTATTATTTCTTCGATTTTATTATTATTATTATTATTATTATTTTCTTTATATTATTATTAATTCAGGGTTGGGAATTTTTTTTGATAGAAAAAAATCAATTTTTGATTATTGTTGAGTTAGTTGATTTTTTGATTTCGTTTGAGATTTCGTGACGTCCCCGCTGATATATTAATTTGTATAATATAGGATATTATATATAATTATATATTAAGATGCATTTTGACTTCATTAGTTTTTATTTACTTATTAAGCCTTTAATGTATATACTATATATAGTAAGCACCTAAACCAAAACTGACCATCGGATAGAAGAAATAATATAATGCTTATCTGCGAATATAAATATAAATTTGATTATTTATATAATACTATAATATAA
>JABUQX010102009.1:52500-54151 GCA_015478945.1 Trachelipus rathkii | reverse complement strand
CTTTTCTTTCTCCAGTTTCTTAATTATTTTGTAAGTAACAAGTTTGAATAATGTAGTAGACCCTGTACACCCTTGCTTTATTCCGCTAGTAACTTCTATCTCTACATTTTCTATTTCACTTCCCAACTTAATGTAGGTTTTGTCATCTGTATATACTTGTGCAATGGCGCTTATTATTTCATGGTGGACCTTGTACTCTTTTAGAACTCTTATCAGTGATTCCCTACTTACTGAGTCAAAAGCCTTTTTGAAGTCGATTGAAACTACAATTAATGGTAGATGTCTTTTACACAAATTTACACAGTATTCCAAAATAAAAAGATTATCCTCAATTCTTGCACCTTCTGTGAACCCTGATTGATTTTCCTTTATTTCATCACATATTTTAATGTGTTCTTCAATTTCATTTTTAATTAATGTCATAAATTGTTTGTAGGATGTATCAGTTAATGCGATAGGCCTTAAATCTTTTACAGTTGGATTTCTCTTTTTTTCTATCATACTTGTTATAGATGTTTTCCATGATGTCGGTTTATGTTCCTTTGTTAGTTCTTTATTGAAACAATTTGTGAGAACCTGTATACACTGTTCACTTCTGATTAATACCTTATATAGTTCTGGCTTTAGACCATCTGGCCCTGGTGCCTTCTTCCCTTTGAGCTTTTGTAAGCACCTTCTGACTTTATCGGTGGTTATGACTGGTTTATTCATGGGTGTTATGGAATTTTTTACTCTTATTGCCATGTCCATATGTTCTCTCAGTTGTACCGGAAATTGGTGTACCCCACTTTGTATCCGTTGGTATCTTTGCTCGTTAAGTCTTATATATTCCTCCTTTGAGTTATCGTCCCATTCTTCTGCAATTCGGTTTTCATGTTTACAATATATGGTTTCCCAAAATCCAGTTAATTCTTTTCCTATTTCATCCTTTGGTATTAGTTCACCATTTTCATAATGAAGTTTAGTCTCCTTCATGGTTCTATCTGCTCCTTTAAGCTTCTTTATATTCTCCCATAATTTGTTGTTTTTATCAGATTTTATTTCATCTGTAAGTTTTTTCTCATATTTTGTTATTTCTTGTGTTATAAGTTTCTGCACTTTTGCTTTCTGTTCTTTATACTGCTCCCAGAGCATATTTCTGGCATGGTCTTCTGCCTCATTTCGTCTTTTCCTATTAATTTCTCTTCTTTTTTTATTTCCTTTCTTATTTCTTCTGTCATCCATGGTCTTTCTATCTTTTTTTCGGTTTTATCTTCTTCTTTTTCCTGTATGTTTTTAATAGGGTATCATCTGCTGCCTGTTTAATGATTTTGTTCATCTCTTCCAACGTATCTACTCTTTCGTTCTGCATTTTATTTTCTAGGTTCTGTAGATAACTTGTCATCAGAACTGGTTCTGTACTATAATATCTGATATTGCACCATCTCCCTTTTTTATAATTAGGCCTTTCCACTTTACTCTTTAGATATATTTGGATTAAATTATGGTCTGATAGATCAAATACATCTCGGTCTTCATCTATTTTCATCGAGTGAAGGTGTTTACTCATAGCATTGTTAGTCAGAACAAAATCTATGACACTTCTCATGTCATTCCTCTGCCATGTATAAAGTCCATCACACTCTTCAGATGTATTTAGGAGTTTCAATTC
>JABUQX010102009.1:40000-42500 GCA_015478945.1 Trachelipus rathkii | reverse complement strand
GATGTTTTAAATATTTTGCAAATAATTATTCGTTTAAGCTGTAATCCTAAATAAATTCGGTTTAATGAACAAATTACATGTGTTATGATTACTCCAACACAGACGCAACATTCGAAATTTAGTACCCAAACTAAATGTTTATCTTAAATTGGTTGACCTGCGGAGCGAATTTTGGGAAGCGCCGCTTCGAAGCTTCGAGCTTCGAGGAAGACAACGAGGAATTGCTTTTAAAAATAATAATAAAAAAATACCTCATTGTGTTTCCGTGTTTCGTAAAGCCTTTCCTCAGATGTTGAATGCCGAAGTCTTTGCCTGAAATTGGGCTTCTAATTACGCTTTGTTATTTCTAATAGAGCTTTAATAGCGTCGTTGCGGCTTAAGATTCATTCGGACGCCACTTGACTAACTTCCATTAGCTTCTGAGCTGACATTAATTATTCTAAATCGTGAGTCTTCCAGTTTACATATCTGCACACATACTCGTTCACATGATGCACCACACCCGCACACACCAATTATATATATAATATATATATATATATAAATATATACTATATATATATATATATATATATATATATATATATATATATTAATATATATATATATTATATATATATATATTATTCCTTTGAATAGGGGCTCTGCCGTGAGTGGTGTAACAACTGTAAATAATTATATATATATATATAGAAGTAGATATATTATATAATATATATATATATATATATTATTATTATATATATATATATATAAACTTGTCTTAAAAGGATGTTAACCGATAGTATATCGAAAACTAACGATTAATCGATGTTTTTCGATTATTTCAAAAAGGCAATTAGAGGTAAAGTTGCCCAATAACAGTTTTGTTTTAACTAAAGGAATACCCAAGGATTAAAATCGCAAAGATGGAAAGAGTCAGGGTCTCTCGGCCTCAACGCTGTCCTACCGTCGGCTCGAGCCCCGTTAAAAAAAAATTTAAAAATTTTTTTAAAAAAAATAGCAAAAATTAACATAATTAAAAAAAAAGCAACTTGTGGTAACTCTTGCCTCCTTTTATGGGAGGTTTTAGGGCTAAAAACCACCCGTGGACAACTTTGCAGGGTTATACGCGTAGCGTTCGCTACTTTTCGATATTCATGTCTTTTTATGTAACATCCTTTTTAAAATAGTAGTGCCTAATATATATATATATATATATATATAATTATATAATATATATATATATATATATATATATATAATATATAATATTATATATATATTATATATATATATTATATATATCATATATATATAATATGCCCTTTTTCTGTCTAACATGGGTTAGTTTTGATTTTTTTTTTAAATATATTGCTACTATATGATACCAACAATGAATTTCAGTGGTAACGGACATGATTCAAAAGTTCGAAATATTTTAAATAATTTTTAAAAAATCACATTTATGTTAAATATTGTTTTAAAAATGAAATATCTCGAAAAGTACGACACTTACAGAAAAACCATTACATATTTGGAATCAGTAAAGGTTTATTACAAAAATTGTAAAAAAAACAAAAAAAAATATATATTTTCATAAATGAAATATCTGAAAAGTACGACACTTACAGAAAAACCAATTACATATTTGGAATCAGCGTATAAAGCTTATTACAAAAATGTAAAAAAAAAAAAAAAAAAAAAAAAAAAGGGGGCTCGAGCCGACGGGGGACAGAGGGGGGACGTTTTCCATTCCCCGTAGGGGAGGGGCGGAGGAACCCCCGCGACACCCAAATACCAAAGAGCGGGGGTTCCGGAGACCCTCCCCGGAGGGGGGGAAATAGTCCTACCCTGTCGTTCCCCCGGAAGGCCGAGAGACCCCGACTCCTGCCATCTTTGCGGTTTACCTTGGGTATTCCTTTAGTTAAAAAAAAAAAAATTAAAACTGACGGAGTTGTAAAACGTAAATGGTCCTATATATTTTTGAATCATGTCCGTTACCACTTAAATTGATTGTTAGGATCATATACTAGAAATATATTAAAAAAATTCAAAACTGACCCAAGCGTAAAATAGAAAAGGTCCGAATTTTAAATCAATAGATACAAATATATATATATATATATATAATATATATATATATATATATAATATATATATATATATATATAATATATATATTATATATATATATATATATAATATATATACAGTATATCAAAATTATGGTAAAAATTTTTTGGTAACATGATAAGAAATGCAAAAATAAAGGTAAAAGTTCCTTTAAAGGTATGACGTAATGTGCTTAGTTTTCCGTCTATGGCTGTCTGTATGTGTTTTTACTAAATGATTTGATCTACGATAACCAAGGTAGATTACAAACCCATATTGGGATGAGTACGGTTGTGTTTGGAGTGCTAATGGACGACAAAAAGGAAGTCTCAAATTTACTATAAATTTAAAAATGGCGGCCGTTAAAAGTATTTGGACGACATTCCATGAAAGCGGATGACTTAGG
>JABUQX010102009.1:0-22500 GCA_015478945.1 Trachelipus rathkii | reverse complement strand
GTACTTTTTGAAGATATTTAATTTATGAAAAATAAAGTGTTTTTTGACTTGTTTGTATCTTTTTTTCAGCATTTTTGGGTAATAGCTTTATCACTGCTGATTCCAAAATTGTAATCGGTTTTTGTTCTGTAAGTTCCGTACTTTTCGAGATATTTTCATTTTTAAAAAACAATACATGTTAACATATAAATGTGATTTAATCAAAATTATATTTCTAATACCAGATATACGTTATCTGTCGCATAACTTTTAGACTCATTGTTCCACTGGATTCACCACTGAACATTCAGTGGTGGTCCACTCACTTATAGCTATGGAAACGAATTTATATTTCGAAAAAATACAAAAAATAAATCAATAAGATTCCGTATAACATAAAGTCTGTACATTATGGCTAAAAAACCATTGTAAAGAGCGATTACCTCGTATACGTAATGGTGGTCTGCACTGAGCAAATGATAGGTATCTCGAATATATATTCAACGGTCTCTACATTTAATATCCTAATTATGTCTAGCGTATCTCTAGAGTCCTCACTGTAACTATTACATGTAACTGTAATATATTCATAGTCTCTCAACATTTACTATAGTCACTAACTAGGTTGATATTGCTAGGCGAGAACTACTATACTCTTATACTATATAGCCTCTCTGTAGTATTATAGTTATAGTATAGTATCTATATAGCTATTATTTATTAGACGGTTGGATCACGGGTTACGAATGAAGGCCCTATTCTTACGGTGTGTGTGTGTGTGGTGGTTCTCTCTCTGGCGTAATTCTCAGTACGCCCTTCACTCATTAACCCCTCACACTGAATAATACTACTCTCCTCTAACCGCCACTCATCTGCTTCAGCTATAGTACTAACAATGGTATTGTCTCGCCCTGGTTTGTCTCTCCCTCGAGGCCAGCACCTCGGCGCTACCAACTCTGCCCTATAGATACGTCCGGAGGATTCACTCTATCCCTTTGTTATCGACTCGCGCCAACATGCATCTCTCGGTTCAGGTGACCGCTACATGTATCCGCATAGATAGAAAAGTCTAAGCTACGATAGCACATATGACACAAAAGGTGTCTCGAAATATAAGCAATACGCCCAGCTCTCTCTTCAGTCCCGGCCCCGTCGTGTACCGAGCTCTCGATTAGTAAAGAAACTCTCGTCCGCCATCCGTCACGCCCAAATCCATCCCCTGCCCGTCAGAGCTTCCACCTGGGACCGCTCGACGGATAGCCGTACTACTAATAGCGAACCGTCGCTCTCGTAAGTGTAGGCGTTATAATCCCGTTCGTGCCTCTCCGAGACTGTTGGGCCAAACCATACTCCCCTTGCTCACAAACAAGACCCGGCCAATTCTCTACCGTGATCATCGGTCACTGTTCTGTCTCGCCATAGCCTCCAACACATCACATTTCTCTTCTGGCAAGAGCAGTTCCTATTTACTTCCATGCTCATCACTAGCTCACTTTTCTTCGGTCTCCACAGCACCGGTCGGTGGATTCCCAACCACTCACACTAATACAACCGCACGATTAACCAATCCGACTATCATTTCATCCTTTCCACATGACCCCAAACCATCTTCACATACTTTCATTTATTCTCTCGTATACCCTTATCTTCACACCACACAAACTCTCTTAATACGTTCATTCCTCATTTTTATCCCGATTCTTTTCACCCACCTAGCCACTCCTCCCTAAGATGGTCCATCTGAATACATTGAACTTTAGAAATATACTTCTTATTCCAGACCCTATAAAGTCTCAACTATCTATTACAGTATAACATCAGGTAAAAACATACCCTATTGCAAGGGACCCTAGCAGACACTCCAGACTTAGTCCGCTTTTACACTTCACCCAACGATTTAATTTCACCAGCCTACCTTCCTGCCATTCGCCACAACTTTTCTACTACAGAGTGTGTGCTGCAATGATCCGTCTCAGGTCTCTTCCATCATATATTACCCTTAAATATTTACTCAGATCCATTTGTTCCAATGCTGCTCACAATCTGTACATATACATTCACACTTGGAGGACTGGTCCGCTCATACTTCACAACCAATAAACCTATACTCTTATCTACCGATACTTTTCAAACCCCTCGTTTTACACACCCACTCCCTAAATCTCTCTACCAATCTTCACACTATCTTCAGATTCGCCACAAAGACAAATCATCCCGAGATTTATACATGCATAATTATATATGTATAATCTACCTCATAATGTCTAGGATTATACTTACGTATAATCTCATGCTATAGGTATGATAATAGGTATATTAATATTATATCTCATAGTATATAAATACAAATAATACGTATAGTTTATAATATATATAATATATATATATTATATATATATATATAACTACGAATATATAGCTATACTATACCTATATAGTAGTACTTATATAATACTATATTATCTATATATATATATACTATATACTATATTATATACTAATATATATATATTATATATACTATTAGTAATACTAAATTATATACTTATGTCTGTGTGGTGTGAGCGACTGCGGTTCTGAGTTCGCGTCGCATTGAAAGAGATTTGGAAAAAGAAGAGATGAAGATTCAGAGAAAGGAATTAGTTCGTGAAGAACATTTGATAAGACTTGGTTAAAAAAACCTTTTTAGAAAAAGGAATTACAAATACAAATTTTATAAATTTCAAACAATTTATTCAACATCTATTTTAATCTAATCGGCTAGGAGCAGCAAAATAAAACATTAATTTCTGCTTCTTATTTGATATAAGTAAACTAAATGGAACCATACAATTATTTTCGGATTTACGTTATTCTATAATAAGAAGAATGGACATTCGGCGGAGTCGGTTCGTATAGGTCAGAGGTTCTCAAACCTATTTCGTTCTACCGCCCACCACTTGAAATCAAATTATTTTCAGCGCCCCCCATATTTTTGTATTACTTACTCCAAAACTAAAAACTCAACACATGAGCATTCATTACTTTAATAATTAAGTAATAATGTCATTGTGGTTTTTAGTTTTGGGTATATATTATATCTATATGTCTATATATAGTATCATATTATATATATATATTGAATACTATGTAATTATATACGTATTACTTCATATATATATATATTATATGTCATAGCTAATCATATATATATATATATATATATAGTATAAATATAGAATAAAAAACTAAAATTTATACTCAATCAAACTGGGCATATAATTATGAACTTAAAATTACAAATATAACTCTGATGTTGTTGTAGTAGGTAGTATTATTACAGTGACAATTTTAAAGAATATTAAGTAGATGAAATTTACCAAACAGCCATCTTGCCCCCTCTCTAAAAACCACTTCATACACCCCTCCATGTTTTTCCTAGGCCCCTTACGCTCCCCTCATAGGCCTGCAGGCTGCCCACAGGGGGCGGTTATTCGTTCCCCACTTTGAGAAAGGACTGCGCTCCATAGGTCAAGAAAGGGTGGATCAAGCACACAAATAGTGTTCGAGTAGCCTAGCGGTAGACACTCGCCCAACTGAAGCGTGCAGATGACCCCAGGCTCGTCACTTAGTTCAGGTATCTTACGTCATGTGTAGTGACGCTGTTCTCTTCTTTGGCTCGCGGATCATAATGGTTATTAGACTTAAAAAATAGCTTGAGCACACCCCCTCCTCCTCCATAATTAGGGTTCTGCCCGTGAGCGGGTTCGCAGGTGTTAACTTGTATATTAACTTATCATATATTATATATATATGATATCTTATATATATACTATATCCTATTATATATGCTTATAATATATTTTATATTAATATATATATCTATATTAATAAATATATTCTATATATCCTATTATATCATATATATATTATAGTATATATTATATTATTTTTTAGAATATATATATGTATATATATATATATATATATATATATATACCTATGTATATATATATTACTATTAATATAGTATATATATATTATCCATTATATAGGTATATATATATATAAATAGATTATATATAATTATATATATGATATAATATATACTATTATAATATATACTTAGTATATACTTACTATATTATCTTTATTATACCTTATTGTATATATATATTATATTATAATATATATATATATTTATATATAGAGATATATTAAGTATGTATATATAGTATATACTTAGTATATATTATACTACAATTATATATATATATATACTATATAATATATATATATAACTATATTATATTATATATATTTAACTTATATATATATTATATATATATAATATATTATAATATATACTACTATAGATCATATAACTATACTTTTAGTCGTTATATATATATATATAATTATATATCTATATATTATATATATATATATATCCATAATATATATATATAAGTACTATATATATTTTATATATTATATCTGTTAACATATACTATAACTCTAAATTGTAATAGACAGAGCATGATAATCCAAGAAGACTATATTTTAAAACATATTCTTGAAAAGAATGATTTATTACCGACTATGATTTCGGGTAAGACAGCAGCCTTCCCCAATTTAAGATGTCTGAATATTCAACTCCTATGATATAGATTTAGACATAAAATACCCAATAGTATAAATTAAAATTAAAATAGAATAATATTAAACTTATTGATAGAATAATATTAAAGTATAGATCTTGATACAAAGCAGTTCACGATATAAGACTCCAAATATTTCCGCACCGTCTATCATCGTTAGTAAAAGTATTTAATATTATAAATTTTCATTGTGAACTCCTTTTTGGTGTCTTTTAAGACTGCACATTGAATAATATAGAGGATTCCAACAAATGGAAAGTATACGCACGCTGACGTTCTCGCAGTTCTGGGCTAATTATACGAGAAATTGGATTATCTTGTATATGATGATTTTTCCGGACGGATACATCAGAGCATTTATTAGCTGAAAAGGGAGGATGATAGATGATCTAGGGTTCCTAAATCGTACTATATCACCTCGCATGCTCCTTCGCACATCACGAGTTGGATAAGGTTTCTGATAGTCTTTTCCCATGTACGGCTGGCATCGTCACAGTCTACCACAAGTTATATTGATAAATTAACTTGGACAAGAACACAAAGGAATAGGAAGTTTATACTTTTGAATCTAAATAACCTCAATTCTTCCATTTCACTGGAGGCTACATATTAATTTTAAATTTTGACCTGGGGTGAAAGTCGCTGTTTTGATATAAGAGAATCAATTTTACGTCTCGGCTAATTGCTATTTTAACCTCCATTCTTCCATGAAATCAGGTTAAGCTTCATTACCTTATATGGATATTCCTCTGTGGAAACCATCATTCGGAGTAACCGAGGATTCTTATTTGTTAATTTTTGAAGAATACTCTTATAGTTGACTGTGAAAGTCTTTTATCATATCAAAAATTTTCCATGGCCAATCCCATTCTTCATGACATACATCGATTCCAGGAAATTCTAGTTCATGTTTGCAGAAATGACATAAGAGGATGAAATCTTGTATCCCTATCAAAAAAGTGTCTTGATTAAGTAATTTTAAAAATATGGGGAATGATAATAGAATATTAAATATTTTAGTTGATCAATCCAGTAAAAGTAAGGTTTCCCTGAAAACGCTAGTGTGGAATTTGTTGTCGTACTTATATACTTTTATATCAAGAAAAGCCAGACAATTATTCTTCTCAACATCAACTATGAATTTGATATTCTGATGTTTGTGGTTGATGTATTGTAAAAATTTGTCAATATGATCATTAGACTTAAAAAGAAGAAAAGATGTCACATCTCAACAGATCTTCGATAAAGTTACATGGTTTAAATTCATATTGAGACTATTCATTTAAAAAAAAAAATTGTTTTAAGTTATGAACTGACTAAACGTAAAATTATGATATATATAAAAATGCCCTTGACAGGCCTTTAAAAATTCAAAACCATGAATGTAGATATTGGTGAAAAATTAGCATAAATATAATACATTATATAATATATATTATATATAGTAGTATATATATGTATATATATATATATATATATATATATTACCTATATATATATATATCATAATATAATAATTATATATATATATACTTATAATATATATATATATAATATTACTGATATATATATATACACGTAGAATATATATACTATATATATATATTAGTATATATATAATAATATATATATCATATATATATATATATATATATATATATATATATATATATATAGTATATTATATATATAATATATATATAGTAGAATATATATATTACTATATTTATATATATATAGTCATATATATATATTATAGTATATACTATATACTATATATATAATATATATAGATATATAGTATATATATATATATATATATTAAATATAGTATATAATATATATATTATATATATACAGATATATATATAATATATTCATATATATATATGACTTTTAAGATTTTATTTCTATCTCTTTGAGCGTTCTGTACCTCCTTATTATCTACATGTATTAAAAATTGTTATTTGTTTGTTTGTTTTTTTTTTACAATGATTACCACCACTCAACGGACATGCCGCTTTCAAAAGGAGGGGCAAAAATAAATAAATAAATAAATAAAACAAATAAAAATATTAAACATAAAGGAAAAATAAAAAATATTAATTAATAAATGAAAAGTAAACCCACCCTGATATACTGATATTATATATATATATATATATAGTATATATTATATATATATATATATAGTATATATACATATATATATATATAGTAATATAGTATCTAAATATACATATATATATAATATATAATAAATATAGTATATATCTATATATTTATCTATATATATTATATATTATATATATGCAAATAATTGTCCTTAAAGGCTTCTCGTATTACTATATATATATACCATTTATATTATATATATATAATATATATATATATATATATATATAATATTATATATACTATTATATATATAATATTACCTATATATTATATATATATCATATATAATATATATATTATAGACTACTATTGTAGAAAGGGAGGAATGTCTAATTATTTTGATATCAGTTCCAAAAAAAAAAAAAAAAAAAAAAAATACACACTTATAAAGTGTTAGTCATTTGAAATAAAATTTTTAAAATTATGAACTGACTAAACGTAAAATTATGATATATATAAAAATGCCCTTGACAGGCCTTTAAAAATTCAAAACCATGAATGTAAATATTGGTGAAAAATTAGCATAAATCTAATAATTGAGAGTTTCAATGACTGAATGAGTATCCGCGCAGGTGAATAGGGTTGAGAATTTGCAACCGTGTATGAGCCTAATTTCAGCTTGTTTTTTTTTATTTTTAATTATGGTTTCCTTTCTTGCGAAAAGGCGTGTATGAGGCATACATAGGTATCCTACAAGGAAACATATTGACCTTTGAACCTTTGCCTGTCAATACAGACGGGAGAGGAGATGCAAAGGATACTGGTATGTAGCGCTATGAGCATATTAAACACATGAGTAAATCATGTAAAATATTGCACAAAACTATCATTATTCGAGAGTGGACCTGTAGCTTAGCTTGGAGTCAAAAGTTAAAACTCCCGAAGAAGACAAGAGTCGTTGAGACCGACCCTGGGATCTCTTATACCACCGGCCTACGCCCTAAGTCTCTGACACCGAAAAGTAACTAATGTAAGGTGCAAGACGCAGAGCTAATTAAAACTCATCTCAATATGAAATGGCACCCTCCACCACCTCTTCACACGATACACGTGCTAAACTTTGCAAACTTACACACATACTTATCTCCAAACTCTACTGACTATTCTAAACTTGCAGGCTACTCAAACTCTAAAGCAGAGCACATTTTCCCCAGTTTCTGAAATCATCGCTCTAAGTAAATTCAAAGTTTATCACCGCCAAAAAAAATTTCCTAGTTTTCAAGATACAAATGATAAACTCCACAGGTTTCCTATCCATAATAACATTGAGCAGTTGGTGCAGCTTGTTCCAGTTTTGGAGACGAACTCATCATATTAGACAGTTTTCTAACCTTCATCCCTTCTTCATTTACAAGTAAAAGTCTTTTCATCTCAAAGTTTCTCCGAAGACCTTCGAATCTCATCATATTCTCTCTTTGCAAGTTTTCCGAAGAAAAGGAACCCCTGACCTTCTAAGAAAAGTTTTTTTGGACATTTCAGTCCTGCTAACAGATAGGACTTGGGGTCGTAATACCTTCATATCTCTTGGAATAATTAACCTTTCTGCCTGTCAGAGTGACGACAATTTCAGGAAACACTGCCGTTTCAAAATCAAAAAATTCGTGTTACATATATTTTACCCCAGAATCGTATAAAATCTATTATCAGCAATGCAAAGAACTCTTTTCTTAGCAAAGAATACAATAATCTTTCTGGTATTTCTTCACACCCCTTCTGACACTTTACTAGAAATATTAATGTAGCAATGCGTGTTTCCTATTTTCTTCCATTAAAGCAGAACTCATAGCTTAATATTTTTTTGTATAATATCACGATTCTGGTGCTATTCCTCCTTCTCCACCATCCATCCTCTAACTCATTTATGTCTGATGTTAAAATTTCTTCCACCTGAACTTATTTTTTGAAAAGATCATCATGAACGTGACGATATTTCTCCTGTGATTTTCAGAACTATGCTTCCGAGCTCCGAATTTATGTTGGTAATTTTATTAGTTATTGTCTATTTACTTCAAACTTTGATTCCTATTGGAGACGTTGGTTCACTCAAACTTCCAATCCGGTTCCTTTTTTCGCTTTATAACTTTATTAATAACACTTTATTAATAACACGTGCTCTGCAGAGTTCTGTTCAATTTATTTTTCAATAGCTACCTCTATTTTTCATTTTATCACATATTACTAAGTTTGTCGATGACTCCATCCTTCATTACTCGTTCAGTTTGAAAGGCACCAACAACCTCAAAGATGAAGTTAATTAAAGTTAAAACGCCACCAACAAAAATCACTGTTTGATTATTATTACGCTCGTCTTAGATGTGTAAAAAAGTTACAGTTGTTTTTCAATGCCTCAACAGTGCGTACCTTCATATTCTCTCGCACAATATTTTTAAATTATAATATATATAATATATATATCATTAGTAGTATATTACTCATATATTATTATAATATAGTCTATTATATATATATATTATATATACTATATATATATATTATATATATAGTATTCATATATATTATATATAATAGATACTATTAATTATAATATATATATAATATATAATACATATTTTATATATATACTATTAAATAATATATATATATATATGCTATAATATATATTTATATATATATATATAATATAACTATTATATATATATAATATATATATATATCATATATTCATATATATATACGTGATATATATATATATATATTATATATATATATATATATATATATAATCACTATTTGCTGATTGTAGTCTCCAGAAGGGCAAACTACAGCCAAACTGAAAGCTACCAGATTTGTCTGCTAAAATATCTGTGCACCCTGAATCAGTTCAAGTTTGGTCAATTTTTTTTGGTACTTTTTTACAATGATTTTACCATTGTTTTAGGGACAAATTTGCTTACTTTTTAGTTCGCGTCTAGCCGGATAAACTCTGTCGCTAAAATTTCTGGCAACGCTTCAATCCGTTAACATTAATGTACTTTTTTAGCATTTTTGGGTACTTTTTAGAATTTTTTGGCATTTTATTCCTAATTCAGGTCAAGGACTCAAACTCCGGAGGATTTGGGGACCTTTTTCCATTGGCAGCACTGCACTTGAAAGGCAAAGACTCGTTTCTAAGGTCTGGAAGCCCATTTTCGAAGGATCTGGAAATTCCAGTCATGTCGGCAGCTGACTAGGAAATTTCCATCACTTCGTTAGATTTTGACGTTTGATACGTCAAAGTTAGGGTTATTAAGGTCGGTTAGACCGAATTTAAGGTCTGGAAGACCGATTTCTGAGGTTTTGAACCGAACTTGGCGGGTTTAACCAACAAAGAGGAGCATTTTGATTCCTAGAAGGATTTAAATGATCGGTAGTTCATTTCTGATGGTTCCATTTGATTTATCGATGTTTTTTACCCCCAAATCGATGTTTAAATCGTCTTTCTACATGCTCCGGTTGACCTTTTACATTGAAAAATATAATCGAAAGAAAATCATCACTATTATTTAAAATTCAGTCAATATATCGATGCAGTGATGGGCCGACTTCAGCGATAAAATTCTGAGTATATATATCTAACCCAAATGCTGGCTTTTCACTTTATGGTTGACGAAGTCAAAAAGTGGATGGTACATATATATTCTACACGAGTTTGGTTTATCGTACCGTCCTAAAATTTGGCCGCGTGCTAGGTGGTGACGTAACCTCGTCGTATACGAGGTTACGTGTCCGTGCACCCTACGGAGGGGGGTGCTGGCCCCTAAAAAGAGGAAACGGCTGCAGAAGGATTAAATTTGGAGATGGGAATAGAGGAGGAAGGCTCTGTAAGTAGGATTCGGATCTCCAGATTCGGTTTCGGAGCCGGGATTCCTCGGTGCTTGGCTCCTCGGTGCGGGTGTCGAGTTAGTAAATATTTGTATAATAATACAATATTGGTTATCCTAGCTATACGATGTTATCGAAACCCGTTAGATCCTCGAATATGAAGGTTATAAGTTCGTAAAGGAGTGTCTGTGGACCCCCAGAAGAAATATGGACGGAATTTTCATAAGAGAAGTGGTGATGAAAGGATCGAGCAGGCGGAAGAAAGGGTCGGATGAAAGAGTCCGAGTCGGAGGAGTCGGCAGTAGTCTGAGAGTCGGAGTCGCTGGTACCGTGCATCGCGTGCTGAAGCATTATTGCTGTGCTTGAGTTTATTAAGATATTCGTTTAGTCCAATATTTGGTATCAAAATAACTATGTTTAATAAGGTCGTAGAAATCGATATGAGGGTTGTAAGTTCCTTCGTAAAGGGTGTCCGGGGATCAACCGAGATGGGGGGTCCTCAGAAGAAATGCAGGAACGCAAAAAAAAAAAAAAAAAAAAAAAAAAGAAAGAAGAAAGCATTGTAACTGAGAACTCAGTCGCTACATCTGAGATACGAGGCACCTCGAGTTGGTAACCGATACCGGTGCTGGAGCCGGGTTGTTGGTGTGAGCTAGTAACATTTGTTTAGCCACACTGACATTTCTATTTTTCAAAATCTCTGGTTTTCTTTTTATAAACGTCAGCTAAAATATATTGTTTGCTATTTTATTTTATAAGTTTCATTTTACATTTTTTCTTTGTGTTTAATTTTTGTTTTCAATTAAATTTTTTAATTTATTTTCAAATTTTTATTAATTTTTATTTATTTTTTAATTTATTTTTTTTTTTTTTTTATATGCTTTTAAAATTTTTTTTTTTTTTACTAAAAATTTTGTGGTTTTCAGTTTATAACGTAAAAAATTTGCGTTTTTACACACCCTAAAGAAGTAAATCAGTATATCAAACCACCCACCCCCCCCCCCCCCCCCCACCCATGATCTATTGATCTATTGATCTATTGATTTAAGTCATATTTTGTATGACATAACACAAAACTTTTATTTATTTTTATTTTAGTTTGTTTAAAAATATATTTTTTACCAAAATTTTTATTCATTTTTTGTTTATAGCTTAAAAAATTTGCGTTTTACACCCCCTAAAGCAGTAAATCAGTAAATCAAACCACCCACCCTACCCTCCCCACCCCCACCCTGATCTATTGATCTATTGATCTTTTTTGATTTCAAGGTTCATTATTTTGTATAACAACATAAACTTTTATTCATTTTTAACTTTGAGTTGTTTCTAAAAAATTTTTTTTTTTACCAAATTTTTTTTTCCTTTTATGTTTATAACTTAAAAAATTAGCGTTTTTACACCCCCTAAAGCAGTAAATCAGTAAATCAAACCACCCGTCCCTCCCCGCCCCTCCCCCTCCCACCCATCCATGATCTATTGATCTATTGTTTCAAATCACATTTCGAGTATCATTTTGGATAAACATAACATAAAAATAACATTAATAAAGCTAACATAGCATAACCTGAACTAAGTAATATAATGTCAACGGCAAACCTTAAGATATTCTTACGCACGAATAAAACAGCTAACATTAACAAAGTATCCAACCTAACAACAAGTAGTGGAACTAACATAGCATGCAGAACGAATAACCTATTCACACTTTTCAAGCATATCTGCTACATTCAATGTTAATTTTACCGTATTAACATGGTAATATTTAACAGTAGCAGTAAATCAGTAAATCAAACCACCCGCCCTCCCCCCCCCCTCCCCTCCCCCCCCTTCCATGATCTATTGATCTATTGTTGTATTGACTTTCGAGTATCATTTTGGATTAAACATAACATAAAAATAACATTAATAAAGCTAACATAGCATTAAATGAGGTTTAAGAATATAATGTACAACGGCAAACTAAGATATCTTACGCAGAATACAACACGCTAACATTTACAAGAGTTCCATAACTTAACACACAGTCTTTAAAAATGGACATAACATTAGCATGCAGAACGAAACCGTTTATTCACACTTTGTTTCCAAGCATATCTATAGACATCTAATCAATGTTAATTTTACCATATACATGTAATACTCTCTAACACTAAAAACACTTTATCATATACCTTGGTCTAAATTATTCAGATATTGATACCAACGAATCATATGCTAACGTACAAACTTTTTTACCCATTTAACATAGTTACAATATTTTAAATAAAAAAAAATTTCATTTCACCTCTAGAACATCATAACCTTAAATAACTATCATAATCCCCAACGATTAATAATTGCAAACATAACAAAGTTTCATCCAAACATAACAAAAATAAGTTCTTTGAATAAATATCATATTAAAGGTGGTAATATTTTACATAGATCCTAAAGCAGTAAATCAGTTAAACCAGTAAATCAAAAACACACCCGTCCAACCCGTCTCTCCCCTCCCACCTATTCCATGGATCTACTTGATTTAAGTCATATTTCAAGTATCATTTTGTCGAATAACACCATAACATAAAAAATAAGTTCTCTATATAAGTATAATGCTTACACTAAATCAAAGCTTGAACATCAATAAAGCTAACATATCATAACCTGAACTAGAATATAATGTAACAAGAACAAACCTAACATACCTTATGCAGGAATAAGCAGTCACATTAACAAAGTGGCTCAAATTAACAACAGTAAAGTGACTTAACATAGTATACAAAAACGTAAAACTTATTCACACTTTTTTCAAAGATATATATCTAAAACATATCAATGTTAATTTTACGTTATTAACATGGTAATGTTTAACAAAATTTACCATAACCTTGTCTATTACTGCATAACTGACCAAGGGAATAATGCTAACGTAACAAACGTTTTTTACATGAAACATTGTAATATTATACAAAACTTTATTCATAACGCTTATCCTAATTCATAATCCCCTACGAATAATTTGCAAAACATACAAAGTTTATTGAAACTATAACATTAAAAATAATGTTCTTTGAATAAAAATATCATAGTAAAATGTGTAATAGTTTACTGATTCTAAAGCAGAACTTAAATCAGTTAATCAGTAAAATCAAACCACCTGCTCCTATCCCTTCTCCCCTCCATTCCCACCCTATTGATTTCAGAAGTCTTATTTCGAGGATCCTTTTGGATAAACATAACATAAAAAATTAAGTTGCCTAATATTACTGACACCAACCAAATATTCATACTGAACTAATGAATATAATGTCAACGACAGACGCCTAACATACCTTACGTCACGAATAACTGCCAACATTAAAAAGTTCCATACTTAACAACAGTAAAAGTAACTTACCAATTACATTACAGAAAGTAACCTTATATCAAGTTGTACATACAAAATTCAATCTACCCCACTTTTCCAACATATGCATCAGCAAGCTAAAGCACTAATTATCTATTCACAAATCTGCCATAACAATTAGTCAAACCTATCTCAAATATACAGGGCTCATCCTCTGAACCTATGAAATTGATACTCTACCTCAGCATAGTGATTCTCGGCCCCCAACCAATATCAAATTATAACATCATTTGTAGCTACATGAATACAACGTAGACATTAGCTAAAATCTCTTCGCAGTCAAACGGCTAACACTTATCAGCAAATAACTTAACCTGCAAGAAAGACCACGTTTTCTACAACACAAATCACTCACCAGCTAACACTGAGTTAATATCTCTACAAAATTTATCCATTTTTCTGAACATAGCTACGTTACTAATCCTGAAAGATCTAAAACACCCTGGCTACTATCGAAAAATGCTTAAATATTAACAATGCTGTACAGCCAATCTAAAGACAAGATTATTTTATTCAATATTTATCAATAATATCCCAATTTAACTTAAGTAAGTTACTACCTGAACGTGTCAGTAGTAATATAACTCCTAATCATTTCCTTCAAAAGATGTCTTCTACACCCTAACAAACGTCAAACTAATCTACCTAGCAATAATAGGGTTAATAGAACTTACTTAAAAACACTGTGTTACTTAAACATAGTCATCGGTGTTTGCATGCATTCCCTTCTTTATGAAGATGAGCTTACTCATCACATAACATATTCTCAATCTATTACCACGTATAACATAATCCCGTAACAAAATTATTTATTTTATTATCACAATAACACGATAACATTATTATTATTATTATTTATTATTATTATTTTATTTGTATTCTTTTATCATTATTATTATTATTAATTATATATTTATTATTAATTATGTATTCATATTATTATTATTATTATATATTGCATCTATTATTTAATTATTATTATTATCTATTATTATTTATTATCGTAGTAGTAGTTAAGTTAGTCAGTCTAGTAGTAGTAGTAGTAGTAATTGTAGTAGTAGTTAATGAATCATAAACATAAGTTTTAATAATCGTAAAGCTAACATAATATCACCTAAACTAAGAACATAACATATCTTACGTACGAATAAACAGTCAACATTAGCAAAGTACACTGATTAATATTAGTAAAGTAACTACCATAGGATCACAAAACGTAACCTACTCCCTCACACCCATACAAAGAAACTAACTATCATACTTAGCAAGGTTTTGATGCTTATATGACACAGATGTTTCAGTTAGGCCTTACACGGTAGGTTTATCAGATTAGTGGGTTACTTTCATGTTTATTACAAAAGCATTTACGATGCGCTACTAATCAAACATAATCTCAATTTCTTTACCTTATACATAATCGCGAACTCAATTCGTTTTCAGCGGACGTGATAGCCACGACCTTGCGAGATCACCCCAGAGAGATACATGAAGACCCATCTCTTGGTACCCCGAAGGGAGGGTGTAAGCGGATACGTAAGGGCACAGCCAAAAAATGCTAAAAAGTACCAAAAAATGCTAAAAAAGTACAAATTTAACGGATTAGGTTGCCAGATTTAGTG
The DNA here is from genome assembly GCA_015478945.1 of Trachelipus rathkii. NCBI lineage: Eukaryota > Metazoa > Arthropoda > Malacostraca > Isopoda > Trachelipodidae > Trachelipus > Trachelipus rathkii. The sequence goes on along the minus strand of JABUQX010102009.1, from coordinate 6,877 downwards.
AGATAGTCTGGCAAATACGCCTATAAAAAAGTATCACACCTCACCACAATTACCTAAAAAATGGTAAAAATTTGTAAAAAAATAACCAAAAATGACCAAAATTAATGGATTAGGGTGCCAGATTTAGCGACAAATCTGGTAGCTTTCAGTATGGCTGTCAGTTGTGCCCCTCTAACCTCTGCTGATGCTGATGCGGATACTTATTTTTAATATTTACGAATTGCAGATGCAATAGCTGAGGTGCTGTAATTTTCTTTAAGCTCTGAGATGTTGATATTATCCTGGAGCAATGGTTCCTTATAGCTCCGGAGCGCTTTGGAACCCGAACTCCACAGCATAGTTTCATTGGAGCCATTCCAAAGCTCAAAGCTTTAGCTAGAATTGTCAAAATTTGAAATTATGAAATTAGTGAAAACCAAAGTAATGTTAAACAAGCAGAAATTATTGAGTGTCTCTATCAAGACATGTTCATGAATAAATTTTTCAAGGACATCTTATATCTTCAAATATGAAATCATAAAAATTAAATATCTCTTCCCCCAAGGAAAAGAGAAATAAAAATAGCTTAGAGCATTATGGGTAGATGGCATATCTGATAAAAAATATCAGTCTCCAAGGTAATTTTTCACTTTACGTAAAATAACGTTATTAAAATGACCCCGAAATTCTGACTAAGATTCGGGAAGAGCATTCGAATGTTGCATCACTCTTCTTATGTTATAACAATGAACAATGATCTCCAGAACTCTTCAGTCATAAACCTTCTTCTTTGAGGAGGACTTGTGTTATATACAGCTCTGTCTTTCCGCACAATCTCATCTTTTCTCTGTCCGATCTTTCATGTACTCCACTGTTAAAGTCTGGAAAACACTTCCTTCATCTGCTTTTCCAGCCTCCTCTCATTTGAACACTTTCAAACACCGCTTACTGAGGTTTGTTGGCCTTTAATTTCCCTTCAACTCCGGTTGAATTTGGAATATATATATATATATATATATATATATATATTATATATATAATAGAGATGTATAATATATATATATATATATATATATATAATATATATATATATATATACATATATATATATATATATATATATATATATATATATATATATATATATATATATGTGTATTATGTACATATTTTTAGTTATTTCTTTATATTGTAGATAGAAAATTATTATATAAAATATTTATAATGTATATTTAGTTAGTATAAATATATATATAATATATCTATAATATATATTATATAATATATATATATATATTATATATATATATATATATATATATATATATATATATATATATATATATATATATATATTTGGGATGTAGTAATTAGGGCAGTGAGGGAGGAGGTGGAGGACTTGGATGGAGATGTGATGGCTTACCCGGATGATCTGGCGTGCTGGAGTGAAGACGGAGATAAACTGAGGAGGGTGGTGTTGGCTTTTGATAGTAAACTGAGAGAAGCGGGCCTGTGCATGAACGTAGATAAAACAGAAATTATGATAGTTAGTAGAGAGGAGGGAGAAGAGTTGGAGGTGGATGGTGTGGTGATTAAAAACATAGAGAAATACAAGTATCTGGGGGGAATGTTTGGTAGAGAGGGAGGAAGTGCCTTGTAGATTGCGAGCAGAATTGATAAGTACTGGAGAACAGTTAGAGCTTTGTATCCTATCATCAGGGATTATGAATGAGATTGAAGGGGAGGTAAAGAGGATAATTTTCGAGAGCATTTTAACACCGGTTCTTCTGTATGGGGCGGAAACATGGAGCATGATGAAACAAGAGAAGGAGAGCAGAAATGCAGACTGCTGAAATGCATGTATTGGACGAAACGATGCGCCGGAAAAGAACCAGGAGGGATAGAAGTGAGAGAAACGAAAGAATTAGAGGAAGGTATAGGAGTAAATCCTTATTATTAACAAAGTAGATGCAGCAAGACTAAGGTGGTGGGGACATTTGGAAAGGATGGAGCGTGGCAGGGTGGCCAGGAGGAGGTGGGACTGGAGACCGGAAGGAGGCAGACGAAGGGAAGAAATGGAAGGACTCCGTAGAAGATTCGCTGAGAAGACATCAAATGCCATCTATGATTCAGCTGATCGAAGAACGGGTCTTGGAAGATAGAAGGGAGTGGAAAAAGAGGTTGGCCGTGCTGACAGGCTCATAATGAACCTTCCTGGGAGCGGATGTAAGATGTAAGATGTAACTATATATATTATATATATATATAATATATATACTATATAGTATATATAGTAATATATATATATATATAATATTATATATAATATATACGTATAATTATATATTATATTATATATATATATATTCTGTTTCCCCCCCCGCTCCCCTCCTACCAGAAGCTAGCTACAAGATATATCGTCACCACCGCAGGCAGGGTCCAGAGATCTGTTAAAGAAAGTGCATTGAAGTTGCGTCTAATGTTCGTTAAGCCAGAGCAGTCTAATAAGAGATGCTTTGTGTCATCGTTTGTTGGGAAGGAACATCTTTGACATTAGAGGGAGGGTGTATTCTGAATTTTAAATTTATATTCCTGAAGGAAGGGGAGGGATGGTGTCCAGAGCGGAGCCAGAGCTGGAGTAGCATTGCTCATATTTGGCGGTCCAAAGTTTGTTCTGTGTCGGATATTTTGGGTGGATGTGCTTGAGTTTGGTGCTCTTTGGATATGAGGAAATCGTTCTTTGTGTTAACTGGGTATGAAGGTGTTTAATAATGGGGGTATATTTCGGTGTGTGTGTGTGGGGGGGGATCATGTTGTAATTATTGGAATAAGAGAGTGCTGGTGTGATCTTTTACCTTCTAGGTGCTGGGGGTTTGTAATGTTTGATTCAAGGGGGGATCTATTGAGAGTGTTTTACTATAAAATCGACAGCCTATCATGCCAAGATGGGCTTTTATGGGGAATTGTTTTATATATTTTTTTTTTGTTCTGTTAGTAGATGTTGGATAGATATTGTGGGAAGGCAGCCCGATATTATCCTGAGTGCTTTATTTTGTACGGTTTCGAATTTCTGAATGTTGGACTGTGGTATTGAGAGCGCCCAGACCAGTGATGCGTAGTTTAAAAATGGACGGAAATTTTGTCTGTATACTATTGTGAGGGTCTCTTAATGCTTGACAAAGTTTGTTCCAGTTAATTAACGCTTTCAGCGCATTTAATTTATTTGTGGTTCTAGAAATAATATTGTTGATGTAGGGGATAAATGTCGTATGTGAATCAAATATCAAGCCTAGGATGGTGGGTTGTTTATGGAGAGGGAGTCTATTGCTTGATAGAAAAACTGTTGGAAGAATATTTGGACTCTTCTGTCTGGAGTAAGTAATGTAATAGAAAGATTTTTGAGGTGACGCAGTCATTCTGTTTGTTGTTAGCCACTCTTATAGCGGGTTTATATATTGTTGTAGTTCTCTATATGCTGTATTTATATAAGCGTTTTTAAATGTGATTGTTAGACCGTCTACATAGCTATTAATTTTTATGGAAGGGGATGTGGTGCGTCATGTATTAAAAGGTTAAAGAGTATTGGTGAAAGAATGGCACCCTAGGGGAATCCGTTATATAATTTGTATATAAGAGTTTTAGTGGCGTCCTTATATGATTCTAGCGCTACGGCCAGATAAGAAATTTGTTATTATTATTTGCCTTGATGGTTATAACTGTGTTAAGTACTTTGTCGATTAAAATGTATTGTGCTAGATCGGTTAGGAGAGTGATAGTGGAGTGGTTCTATATAAATCCATGTTGTGAGTTTGATATGGGAATGATAGGTGATATTACAGGTGATATATAGGTGATACAGCATAATGATCCGATAACCCTATCCCCAGCCCTTCACTGATTTAACATTCATCACACACTTCAACTTCTCCTTCTTCACTAACACAAAACCAATCATACCTTTCACTTCGACACCATCTCTATTTACACCAACACTTAGAACACTAGTATAGTAAACTTATGAAAATGTAAATTCTAGTAAACTTATGAAAATGTAAATTCTAGTAAACTTATGAAGAAAGTATAACTTACACAATACAGTGGCGGCGATTAGAGAGGGCATGTGGGGCAGTTGCCCCCCACTTTTTTAATTATTTTGTTTAATATACGAACAGCAATATCAAAGAGAAGAAAATAGTGAATTTATTTATCCTTTACTTTGTGATATTCCATTTTAACAAACAAAACAAGGATTTTCTTTGATAAATATTACTTCGTTTATTTCGCGTAGAAGTACAAAATTGTTGATTTATTGACAATTTTCAACGATAGATTTAATTAAGTTATTAATTTAGAAAATTACGGCTTTTCAAAATAAATAGTTGAATAACTGGTGACAAATATAACTTAATGAATACTATATAGTTAATATATGTAATAATTAGTACGTATAATAACATCAATTCCTAGAAATTGTCACTGTACCTACCCTCTCCTCCCTGGTTAATAGCGCTGTCATTCAGCAAGCATGCACTACTCCACCCACGACAGCACGTTTCCATGGTAATCGTTTCGAGCGACCAATTAGCTCTGCCGTTTACCGGTCGCCTCGAACAGTCTCAAAAAGAAACTTCTAGAATCCAAGACTATTTAAGATTAAGGAACACCACCAAATTTAGTGTAATTCATTCTTGGACATTGGCGTTACTCTACTGCTCCTATGAATGTATAAGAGCTTTTTGTTATTAGTGTACTTGTGAATGTGATACTGTTTCCGACTGGTTAACTTGTTATGTAGAAAGTGAGAAAAATGAAGAAACGTTACTGGATTTTTTTTGGTCGAAAAGCAGAAAGAAGAAAGCCATTTTTAAACGGAGGACTCTGCGCTACATCGGGAAGCTAGTTTTTTGTCAACCTACTACTTCCATTGTTATGACGATAATAACTCTTCATCTAATTCCCTTCTGTGGTCAGTTTAAGACGTCAGCGTTTATCAACTATAGTACAATATCTAAATTTAACCGGTCTCAAGTCTTACATCCACAGACGGATATTCACTTTGTGCAAAGTATGCTGCCCTGGAATATTTTAAGACGAACCATTTCCACCTTCCCTGGCACAATTACAGAGACCAAAGGAAAGAAGATTTAGAAGTTGCTTGGTATTACAACATTTAAGTGGCTTGAATATAGTGTCTCTGGTGACAAAGCCTTCTGTTTTTCCATGTCGATTAATTTGACAGTGTTTGGTGGTTAGGAGTTAACATTTATTACTAATGAGTTTAAGAACTAGAATAAAGCAACCACATCTTTTTCAAAGAGCACAAACGTAACTTCTCTCTCATCTGACGCTTTGCCAACGCTGGCATGAAAATTTTAAAAGTCTAAAGAAAGGTATCAGAGGAAGATTTCTTCCCTATCACAAAGAAGAAGTATAAAAAAGCGAGTACCTTAAAATTTCCTGTTTGAAATATTAACTTTTTTCTTGGCAAAACAAGCGCAACATTTAAGCGGCATAGGAAAGAAGAAACTGAATAACCGGGTTACTATATACAATGGTTAAAATTGCGGTCCTCAGATAATTTGCTTTTTGAAGAGTTTTTAGAGCGAGAAAAAGTACTTTAATTATTTCATCACGATGTCCCAAACGAGAAAACCGTGATGCTGGGAGGTGCCCTACTCTGTATTGGTCATCGGTATAATTGAAAGTGTCAAGAAAAGCAAGTACTTCTCTGTATCGTGGATGAAACTCCAGCTGTGACAAATCATGAACAGTTACCTATCGTATTGAGGTATGTAGCTAATGATTTAAAAATCGAAGAAAGATTTGCTTTTTTTTATAAGACATACCTTACAGATGGAGAATTACTGTATCGCCTACTCCTGTCTGTGATGAATGAAGTAGGCTTAGAGACCTCTATATACCAGCCCAAATGCACGCGACGAGGCAGCAACAAAATACAATAATATATATATATATAATATATATATATATATATATTATTCATATATAATATATATATGTATATATAATATATATATAATATATATATATATATATATATATATATATATATATTATATATATATTTTATATATATATATAATAATATATAAATAATATATATATATATATATACGGTATATTGATATATAAGGTATATATATATATTATATATATATATATATATATATATATATATTCTGATATATATATATTATATTATATTATAATAGTTATATATTATATACTATATATAATAATATATATATATATATATATATATATAATAAAGGCGTAGCAGCAAGATTAAAAGAAAATAATGCGAACGCAATGTATGTGCATTGTTACATGCATTCTTTAAAATTTTCTCTTGTGGATTCATCGAAACGTATTTCCATGGTTCGCAATGTTTTCAGTGCGGTTCAGCAGTTTTGTTGTTTCATTAAAGCCTCTCCGAAACGCCATGAAATATTTATGAAGAAAAAGTAAGGGGCTATCGGTGAAAACAATAAAACAGAATCTAGGACTCACTTGTCTCTCAAGGCACTGAGTGACACTAGATTTAGCGGTTGATATGAAAGTCTTCGAGCTGTTCAACATCATCTGCCAGAAATAATATAGGTTCTGCAAGATATTAAAGCGAATGACCCCAAGGGTTGGTGGTTAAGCTCATGGGTTGATCTTGAGTGCAAAAAAGAAAAAATGGAATTTGTGTTTGGGCTGAATATGATGAAACAAGTATTTGAAAGAACAACATTCTTTCAAAATACATTCAGAATCACGATATTTCAATTCACGAAGTTGTTGCAATTTGCCATGCGGATTGAAACAGCTATTGCAGATCTTCGTAATGAAAATAAATTTGACTTGATTTGGTCTGAGGCGAAGATATTTTGTG
>JABUQX010102008.1:45000-60109 GCA_015478945.1 Trachelipus rathkii | reverse complement strand
TTTGGAAGGAAACATAATAAGAGAAGGTTATGGTTGTGAGATATCGAGGACCAGTCCTTCGGTATGGAAGTGTATGTTAGATGTTATGTGGTGACAGCTGGGAGATAAGTGTAACCGAGGGTGAAAGTTTAGATGACGTGGTGTGGGTTGGAGTGATAAGGGGTTTAGTAGGTTGAGTCAGGAAACGGATCAACGCAGAATGTAGATTAGAAAGTGTGAATGGCAGGAAGACTACTGGCAATTTAATCCTGGAATGGATGTAAAGAACCAAGGCGCACTCTTGAGTGCCGTTAGTTTACAATGACGGGTTATGTTACCTTGTAATGTTATAATTGTAGTGATGACTATGGTTGGAATAAGGATATCGGTAGAATCTAAAGTACAATGTGTTTCAGTTGGACAATCTTAGGATTGTGTTAGGTGTGAGAAGAAGTCGATAGAAATGAGGGGAATAACGTATTAGAAGAATTGTAATATGTTGAAGAAAAGGGGTAATATTGCAAGAATTAAACTTGAAGTCATCGAGACTGGTTTGTCATATGGAAAGAGTAGGGATGATAGTCGGGTAATACCTTGTGTTAACCTGATATGTATAGTTGGCGAGTTGCTGGGAAGCGGACCACGTTGGGAGACCGAAGAGAAAAAGGAAACTGAGCGGTAAACAGGAACTGAATGGAGGACGAGAAGAAATCTGAATAATTTATAGATCGAATGGACGAGTTTTTGAGGGGGTGTATGGTACTGTGGCCCACCTGGGGCCAAACGAGAATGAACTACATAGTTTTGAGGTCCAGCACCGGTCCCGCATGAAGCTCCCTTATGGGTATTGTGCTGTACTGCGTACGTGTTCTCACTTAAAAGGTAAATAAATTCGAGGATTTTTTTTTTTTTTTTCTTTTTTGCAGTATTTTTTAGTAAAAAATAGAAAAGGAAAGAAAGCATTGCTAAACCTGGAATCTCTGTCGTTACATCGGAAGGTAGTTTCCTTATTACCTGGTACGATCCATTGTAATGACGATCCTGGACCTGACTCATCATCTAATTCCTTTTGTGACAGTGAATGTCAGGTTAGCAAACCTCATGTACAATATCTAAATTTAAACCGATCTCAGTCTAACCTCCACGGACAAGATCCACTTTGTGGCAAAGATGCTGCCTTAGAAAATTTCAAAGACGGACCATTCCAACCTTCCCTGGCACAATTTCCAGAGACCAAAGGAAGAAGATTTAGAAGTGCATGGTATTCAAAATTTAAGTGAGTTGAATATAGTGTCTCTGGTGACAAAGCTTTCTGTTTTCCATGTCGATTATTTGGCAGTGTTTGTGGTTATGAGTTAACATTTGTTACTAACGAATTTAAGAATTGTAGAAATACAACACTGCGTTTTCAAGAACACGAACGTACGTACTTCACATCTGAGCGCTTTGCAACGCTGGCAAGAAGGTTCAAAGTTTAAAGAAAGCGTATCAGAGAAAATTTTTCCCATCACAAAGAATAAGTTAAAAAAACGTCGAGTACCTTAAAATTCTGTTTGAAACATTACTTTTTCTTGGCAGACAAGGCTTAGCATTAAGAGGCCATAGGGGGGAAGGGGAAATCCTCGAATAACCGTGGTAACTATATACAATTGTTAAAATTGCGGTCATCAGATAATTTGCTTTTGAAAATATTTTTAGAGCGAAAAAAGTACTTCAATTATGTTCATCACGTTGTACAAAACGAGATGCTTGAAAATTTAGCCAGTCAAATAAAAAAACAACATTATAAAAAGTGTCAATTGTATCGTCTACTGTCTGTTCTGAATGAAGTAGGTTTAGAGACCTCTAATATAGTAGCCGAATGCTATTATAATAACTAAAAATATATATAAAGTTGAACATGTATCTATTGGGTTTTACCTTGGGGTTGTTGTGTTTTCAAAGATTTTTGCTTTGAGTAGTTCTTGTAGTCCTAAGTAACTCAGCCTGAGGCTTTAGTTAATAGCACTTAGTGTGTATGGATGTGTTTGGTTGTGATGTGGTGTGGTGGTGTGTGTGTGCCGGTGGCGACCAAGGTACTTCTCTCTTTACTTGCTTAGGAAGTAAAAATTTTGATAGTGGAAGTAAAAAAAGTAATAATAAGAAATAGAGATGGTCAATCGCTTTGAAATAACATAAATAAATATTAATATAAATAAAAAACACTTATGATCGACCTCCTCAGGACGATTTACCTCTTATAAGTTACGTTCTTTTGAATTAATGTTTCAGTTGACACTGAGCACACGCTAAGAACGTTATTACGATACCCATGTTTGATCTTTCGTTGATTTTTTCTAAGTAAATTCTAGACAATTATATACACAAACTCACAGCGGTTGACAAAAGTACAAGATTCCACCAAAACCAAAAAATAAGAATGGACAAATGAAAGTAATATTTAATAGTTTCTACATCTTAAAATATTAAAACCCAAAATAGAAGATACTATATATATTATATATATATATCATATATTAGTATATATTATATATATATAAATTATAATATATATATATATAATATATATTATATATATATATTATATATATATATATATATAATATATATATATATAATATATAATACACACCACCACAAAGGTGGGCATTAACGGCGTTAAAGCGTTTAATCCGTTAATTAATCGTTATTTTTCGTTATCACTCACGACTCGTAATTTTTCGTTAACTTTTAACGCTTTCGCTAATTTCGAAAAGAAAGTAACGGACTATTTACGAGTTACATTTGTGAATAAACGTTAACGAGTTAAAATTTATCAATACATCCGTTACCGTTACCTTAATTTATGAGTTCATAAAATATTTTCTCGCTTATCAGATTTTAATTTGTGTTAGATTCGATTTCGATAACTTAAACTTCTTTTTTCCAAAATTTCCTAAACGCCTTCCTCACAATGCTAGCGCATGTGTTAGGGAAAGACTTTGTTATTCCGCTTAAGTAGTGTTTATCTCTGTAAAATATCATTTCTTATTGCAGTTCGCTGAAAAAAAAAGATAGTGACTGTTGTCCGTTCAATGAATCATTAGCTTCTTCGTTCGCTACCTGAACTTGCTTCTTTTGTGACTAGTGAAAAAATATAAGTAGGACCTAATAAAGCGTTGTAATTTATGAATAATATACATATTTGTATTAAACTGTAAGTTGGTATATCTATATACAGGGTGGGGCGATACTTCCTTTACCATTGCGGCGGGGGATAGCGTCACGAGGGGCGGTCCTAGAGAGTGGAAGAAGGGAACGTTCGACTCGGAAGTACCGAAGGTTTGTCAGTATACAACATGGCTTGGCCGGGTGAACAAAGCGCGTTCATTATTGAAGCGTTTCTTACTAACGGAAATTCCGTAATCAACGCGCAACGTGCGTTTCGAAGAAACTTTGTTTTAGCCCCTTTGGCTCCCGTTCCCTTAAAACCAATAATTTTGAATTGGGTTAGAAATTTTAGAGCTACGAGTTCCGCAACACTGGCAAGGGAGGGGAGGGACGATCACGCGAGTTGCCCGTACCCTGGAAATTGTTGTCCCCAGTGAAAAGTTCTGTCATCCAATCACCACGGAGGTCGGCCCGGAAACATGCTGCTGCACTGAACATGTCATGTCGCTCAGTACGCCGTATTTTGCACGAAAATCTTCGTTTTCACCCATACAAAATGGTGATCGTCCAGGAACTGTTACCGAGGGACCTCGAAAACCGTGTCAACATTTGTCGACAGCTTTTGAACGACATTCCAGCTAACGATATCGTCATGTTCAGCGATGAGGCTCATTTCCACCTCTCAGGCTCAGTTAATCGGCAAAACTTTCGATATTGGAGTGAAACAAACCCGAGGGAGTTGCACCAAACGCCACTACACAGCCCTCGGGTAACGACCTGGTGTGCCATAAGCAGTCATGGAATCATTGGACCATATTTTTTTTTGAAGAGGGGGAATTGACGGTCACCGTCACAGCTGATCGGTACATTGACATGCTGCAGAACTTCGGTACATTGACATGCTGCAGAACCTTAACTTTGACCATGTGTGGTTTCAACAAGATGGAGCGACAGCGCACACTGCCCGGAGATCGATGGATGTTGTACGGCAGATTTTCCCAGGGAAGGTCATTTCAAAGTGGGGTGATGTTCAATGGCCTGCTCGATCTCCGGACCTAACCCCATGTGATTATTTCCTCTGGGGTTACCTAAAGGCTGAAGTGTACAAACACAGACCACGAGACTTGGTGCTTGAAGACGGCCAGTTCTCCAGGAAATATCACACATTCACATCGACTTTTTACAAAAAGTTTTATATATATATATATATATTAATATATATATATATATATATTATATATATATATATATATATATAATAGTATATATATATATATATATATAATATATATATATATGAGATTATATATATACATATATATAATACAGCTGATATATATATATATTTTATGATATAAATATATATATATAATATATATATATATATAGTATTATATATATATACTATATATATATATATTTAATATATTTCTCATTTTTTTTAAAATAATTTAAACTATCTGCAATCATAATAAAGAAAATTAACAAATTAATTATTTTACTATTCGCTACATTTTTGAAAGACGGTTAACGTTAACTTCCGTTACTTTCTTTAACCGTTAAACGCTTTAATGATTAACACCGTTAATTTTTTTTGTAACGATTAATATTTAACGGCGTTAACTTTCTCATTACGCGTTGATATATATTGTATATAATATATTATATATATATATATATTATATATTATATATATATTATATAATATATATATTATATATTATATATATAGTATTTTATATATATATATATATATATATATATATATATATATATATAGTATATATATATTGTGTGTGTGTGTGTGTGTGGAATTATATATAGTTTTTAACTATGACGGACAGCAGATATGTTGAATAACAAGCCTACTTTGCAGTACCTTCAAGCACATTATACAAACGCCATGTATGTGCACTGTTACATGTATTCTTTAAATCTTGCTCTTGTGGATTTATAGAAACGTATTTTCATGGTGTCGCAATGTTTTCATAGTGCAGTCATAGTTTATTATTATTATTAAGTTAAAGACAAATGGAAAAAAAACCCTTTCCTTTTTCAGGAAGAAAACAATCACGATTTATGAATGAAGTTGTAACATAGTAATCAAAAATTTCCGTAATTACCCTTTATTTAGGGGAAATTTTAAAAACTTAGGGTGAATAGTTTAGGGAACATTCGAATAACAAAATGCGATAAAATAATTAATTATTTACTTTTTTAATGAAATTCAATTTATTATTAAATAATAATAAAAAAAAAGAGATTGAAAAATACCAGTAGGCCTATATGATATTGTGACATTTGAAATAACATTATCTAAAATGCTATTGATCGCATATATTATTAGCTTAATCGATTTTTGTTTCAGTATTTTTCATATACAGTATATATATATATATATATATATATATATATATATATGCAGGATTTAATCCATTTCTATATATATAGTGAGTGAGGAGTAGATAGAAAGAAAAAGATGGGGGGGGATGTATAGATATAGAAATAAGATAACGTCACATCAGATATATATATATATATATAATATATATATAATAAATAATAGATATATATTATATATATATATATAATATATATATTATATATATAATATATTATATATATATATATATATAGTATATATATGGCGTAGGCAGGATTTAATTTAAATTTATTTTAATTTTTATTTAATTTAATTTTTAATTTTATTATTATTAATATAGAATATATATATATATATATATATATATATATTTAATATATATAATATAATATATATATATATATAGTATATATATATATATATATATATATATATATAAGATTAATTCCATACAGTTCAACCAAAATTTTTGCAGAAGTTTCATGACCCTTCTCCAATTTTTACGTGAAAATTGCTATACCTGTAAAGCTCAATGAGAGAAGTTCAATGGTATTTGTCTCAATGCTGTAGGTCATTCGGTTGCAGAGTTATGACCTCCTAAAGTTAGGTCAAAATGTGCATTTTTGCTAAACCAGTTAGAGGTCAACATTCAATATCTCCGGAACTATAGCACCTACAGAGTTGCTTCTTGCACAGTTTTGAAGCTCTTAAGTTGGGCAACAATATTTACTCTATGCATATTTACTCTAGGAGGTCAAAAAAAAAAGTTGACCTTTCATTGACCTTTGACCTTGAAAAGGTCAAATAATGTATCAACCAATTTTTTTGTAACTTGACTTGATCATTGGTATATATGTATACTTCATTATAAATAAAAATTTATTTTGGGTATTTATGTAGTTTAAGAGTTATAGCCATTTATTTGACCAAAGAAAAGGAGAAAATATGAATTAAGGGAAATTTTAGAGACTGCATAATTTGTTTGTGTCTTATTTGTTCTGATATATATATAAATATAATATATACTTATATATATATATATACTATACGCATATATGTTAATATAATATGTATAGTTGTAGGTATAAATTTTTCCTTGTTATATTTTACTTACATATATATATATAGTGTATATATATATATATATATTATATATATATATATATATATATATATATATATATATATATATATATATATATATATATATATATATATATATATATATATATATTATATATATATATATATATATATATATAAAAATATATATATATAATATATATATATATAATATATATATATATATATATATATATATTATATATATATATTATAATATATACACCTATAAAAATATATATATATACGGTATAATTTACTTACAGACAGTACAAAAATAATTATTTGAAAATAAATAATCCAAAAAAAAAAGAATATAAAAGATCTATACTAAAAAAAAAGAAACACATAAAACATGTGTTTTGATAAATTAATTTCATACTACTGAAAACAAGAACGCAGTTAACTCAGAGCTCAGTCATTTTGTAACTTTACTGCATTAAGACCAAACCTGGTAAGAACTCGCTAAGTAATTAAAAGAAACTTAATATTTTTTTTTATATAAATTTACACATTGTCATGAAGTTATTTTCAAATTAAATTCATTGCTAACTATTTTTGTAGTTGTGCCTAGTAATATGACTTAATTACATGACGCCTATTCTTTCCTACAGGATGTTTTGCTGTGACCCATTTAAAAGTCACACTAAAAAAATAAAAAATGAACGTAATGTAACAAAAGATTTAATTTCTACGAATCCTGATTTAAATTTAACACAAAAAAAAATTTGTACAAACTGCCGCAAGTTATTAGCAAAGGCCTCATCTTCAAAGTCAGACAATTTAAGTGAAAACGTTACATCTGATACATCACCTCGTACACATGATAATGATTCTGAAATAGTAACAGATTATCAGATTGAAAGTCTCGATGAATCTTTGGCAAAACTAGATGAGACACCACTTAAAAAATGCAAGGCATCGCACAGCAAACGATACACAAAGAAGTTCGTGAAAGTAAAAGACAAGTTGAAAAGAACATTTGAACTAGTAGGTGGTTCCGGAATGTCATCCGGAAGCGATTCAGAAGTTAATATAGAAATGGAATTTATCCAACAGCTAAAAGAAAAGTTTAACAGTGAGGAAACTTGCTGAAGTGAAAAACTTACCATTTTGACTGTCCTTCCAAAATCATGGACTAGAAATAAAATCATGAAGACCTTTAACTGCTCACAATACATGGTTCGACAAGCCAAAAATTTAGTAACAGAGAAAGGTATACTCTCCACACCGAATCCACGGTTAGGGAAACATCTAAATAGGAACACTGCTGCAAAAGTTACAGACTTCTATCATTCTCCAGACGTGAGTAGAGAAATGCCAGGTATGGAAGACTATGTCTCTGTAAAACAAGCTGATGGTTGTCGTGAAAGAAAACAAAAGTTCCTCATGCTTTGTAATTTGAAAGAAGCATTTGAGAACTTCAAAGGGAAATATCCAGAACTAAAGATTGGGTTCTCAAAGTTTGCAGAGCTTCGACCAAAAGAATGTGTATTGCCTGGAGCCAGTGGCACACATTCTGTTTGCGTTTGTACTAATCAAAATGTGAAACTTAGCCTGGCAGCAATTGAAAATATTTTTATACATGACTCAACAAATTCTGATACTCCTGAGGATAACATAGATACAAATTATGTTTCTCACTATAGGCACTGTCTTGCCCTTCTCCAATGTAACCCACCACAGGAGAAGTGTTATTTTGGTCGTTGTGAAGAATGGCCAAGAAAAGAAAAATTTATAGACTTATTGACAACTTATTTTGGTCGTTGTGAAGAATGGCCAAGAAAAGAAAAATTTATAGACTTATTGACAACTTATTTTGGTCGTTGTGAAGAATGGCCAAGAAAAGAAAAATTTATAGACTTATTGACAACATTATTTGACAAAAAAGGGGTTGATGATGTAGAATTCATTTATATTATAATTCATATATATATATATAATATATATATATTATATATTAGTTATATATATATATATTTATATATATAATAATTATATAATACAGACAAATAAGACACAAAACAAATTATGCAGTTCTCTAAAATTTTCCCTCAAATCATATTTTCTCCTTTGCTTTGGTCAAATAAATGCGCTAACCTCTTAAACTACATAATACCCAAATAAATTTTATTTATAATGAAGTTATTACATATATACCAATGATCAAGTCAAGTTACAAAAAAATTGGTTGATACTTTATTTGACCTTTTCAAGGTCAAAGGTCAATGAAAGGTCAACTTTTTTTTTTGACCTCCTAGAGTAAATATGCATAGAGTAAATATTGTTGCCCAACTTAAGAGCTTCAAAACTGTGCAAGAAGCAACTCTGTAGGTGCTTTAGTTCCGGAGATATTGAATGTTGACCTCTAACTGGTTTAGCAAAAATGCACATTTTGACCTAACTTTAGGAGGTCATAACTCTGCAACCGAATGACCTACAGCATTGAGACAAATACCATTGAACTTCTCTCATTGAGCTTTACAAATATACAAAATTTCAGGAAAATCTGAGAGGGTCATGAAAACTGCTTTGGCTGAACTGGTATGGAATACTCTATAGCAGCTTATCAGCCCGCCAAATAGCTTCGGGACAACTGAGAGTGTCCAGCGGAAAATAATGTCAAAAAAAGCAACAGCTAGTTAGTTGACTTTTCAAGCCAATATGAAAACGAAAAACACATTTAAAAACTATAAAAAATGTAAGTTTATAATACGTTAGTAACTAGTTTAATACTCCTTCAGTTTCTACTAATAAATCCTTAAAAACGTCGTCTGCAAAACATATAAGGAGTTCAGTTTTTATTTCGCCAAGATTTTAGGGGGTGCAAGTGCCCCCCCTGCACGCCCATATATATTATATATATATTATATATATATATATATATATATATATATTATATATTATATATATAATATATATTATTATATATATATTATATATATTATTATATATCTATATATATTCCTATTATGCACCTTTCTTCTCGCCTCCCAAACTCGTATTCCTTTACTTACTCAACCCGACTTTTCGTCTCTCTGCCAGTCTATTCCCAGCACACTTACCACTATACATTCGCTTAATCAATCGACTATTATCCATCCTTTCCATATGACCAAGCAATCTTAAAACCCTCGTTTAATCTCTCATTTACACCTTTCTTCACACCAAAAAACTCCCAAACAGGTTCATTCATCATTTTATCAATTTTTCTCAAACCTAACACGAACCTTAATTTATCCATGTGAACAGAATGGACCTTAGATTTATACCTCTTATTCCACACCATAGTCTCACTACTATGCATTAACATCGGTAACAAACCTTCAAGCAGAGCTCTAGCACACTCGAATTATTCCATTTACATTCACCAAAGATTTAATTTCATCAGCCATCTTTCTACCATTCATAACTTTCCTACTACATTCTGCATCACCCGTTCCCTTTCATCCAGCATATAATCTAAATTTTTAAACTCGGATATATACGTTTTCCAATTGCTCACCACCCAACATGATTTCACAACGCGAACTCTCCTCACCCACTAACATCACCTTACTCTTATATACGCTTGTATACTTTCAAACCAATGCTTTTGCACATCTTTTCAAGCTTTCTTCAGATTCGCCACACATCATCAGCGTACAATAAATAGGGCACCGTACACACTTTTCCATCAGTCTAACAGCCTCCCCCTACCTCTAATTCTTTCATTACCCAATCCATATAAAAGTTAAATAGCCATGGAGACACAACACTTCCCTTCCTCACTTCACTTCCATTTATTCTTACACTAGCTCACTATAGACAAACTTACTTTTGATTCCATTCAGAAGCCTACCTTCATCACCATATATCACTAACACCTGTCACAAAGCTTCCCTATTAATCCTGTTCCAAGTTCATAAAACCTAAACACAATCTATTTTTCTTCTTTCCCAAGTTTGTTTCAATGTGAAAACTTGATCTACATACTCTCTATCATTTCTAAATGAACCTTGTTCTTCACCACCGATCCCTCGACGCACTCTTTCAACCAAATTACCAGCATATGTCTTCCCTACAACGCTCAATAACTAATTCTCCTATAGTTACACCTATCTCTCATACCCTTATACAAGGGTACCATTACTGCTCTCCTCCAATCGTTCGGAAATATACCCTTCACAAAGCCTTTGTTACATAATGTCCAAATCCAGTCAATCACAATCTCGCTTCCATTCTTGAACATTTCACCAGTAATTTCATCTATGCCTGCTGATTTACCATTCTTCAGCTTTTTCACTCCACCCATCATCCTCTTTCCAAAATATATTTCTTGCATCATCAAATCCAAACATTCACTATCAGCTCATCACTGTCCATGTCATGCAGATTTTCGGTTTTCCCTCCAACAATCCTAACATCCATTTCAACATTCACAAAAGTATCAACCCTATTCATTATCTTATGAAGATTCCCCTTAATCTTTCGTACTTTCTTCCAGAAGAGTTTCATATTCCCTTGCAAGTCCCTATTTATTTTCCTTCCAAACTGATCATTCACCTTTTTTTTTCTCCTACGTATGCAACTTTTATTCTTCCATTTTTTCTTACTTATATATTTTCATACACCCTTCTTTCGAATTCACGCTTATTTTTATTTCTTTTGTTCAAAAATAGAAACCTAAATTTACCTGCTGCTCCTTTCCCAAATATATTCCTGATCTCTGCGATTATAATGAAGGTATAAGCTAATATGGAATAAGGAATATGAAGTCTAAACAGATATCACTAAAAACTTCAAAATATCTTATAATTTCCATTTTTAAAAAAAATTCCAGTTATTTTGCATACCTTTTAACAACGACATTTCAATCTCTCTTAAATTTTGGAAGTGCTAAAACAGAAACAGACTTGTAAAGAACTTTAAATGTTAAATCTTATAAAAGTTTAGATAAAGGTACTTCGAGAGAGTCGGAATTTCGGGTAAAGGGATTTTTAAATCCTTATTTTAAAAAATATTTTTAAAACAGCTAATTTTATTGTCTTATTTATGAAACATGAAGAGATTATAAATCTTCCTACAGCAGTACTTCACAACTTTCCTAATTTTTCTGATCTCCTTTGCGAAGTGATTTTTAATTTCACTTGTAAGCAGGACTTCACAACTCACGGCAGCCAGACAAACCTGTTATTAGAGTTTCTTACTAGATATTTTGACTCTATGAAAAAAGTTAACCTACTGTGTACGTAACAGTTTAAAAATCGAACAGATCTGAAGATTTAAAAAAAAAAAAAAATATATAAATATATATATATATATATAGTATTTATATAAGTATATATATATATATATATATATATATTATATAATTATAAGTAACAGTAAGAATACTTATATAGAGGCAACATCAAAAATCATTTTTTATTTGTTGAACATAACATGAAATATATTAAAAACAATAAATCTATTTAAATTTTATTCATTTATTATCTATCAAAAGTTAATCTAATAAAAATAGTTCTTGAGAACCTCTTCCTTTCTTCGTTTCTTCCTAAAACATGATAATTCTGAAGAGTACCGAATGTCATCATTTTTTTGCAAGAAAGTTGCACAGGATTTCCTGATTTGATAACGATACGAGACAGAGAAATGTTACCATTGGAACATTCTTAATTAAATTCGACGATGCTGGAATAATATATATATATATATATATATAGTGGTTATATATAATATATAAATATATGATATATATATATATATATAGTATATATCTATATATATATATATATATATATATATTATATATATATATAGTATATATGAGAGAGAGAGAGAGAGAGAGAGAGAGAGAGAGAAGAATAGAGAGATATAGAGAGAGAGAGAGATGAGAGAGAGAGAAGAAGAGAGAGAGAGAGATGAGAAAAAAAAAAGAGAGAGAGAGAGGATAGAGAGAGAGAGGAGAGAGAGGGAGAGAGAGAATTTTAACTGTGTAGAAAGATGAGTGGCACGAAGGAGAGAGTTCGGAAGAAAAGTGTCTGCTGTAATTACATAACATATAAGGGGAGAAATGCAACAGTTATATGATATGCAAAAAGTATTGAACTTCACACTTTCAAGAAGAGCTGTGTAATTGGAACCACAACAGATATGTGATGCATACTATGTAAAACGCGACTATAGAGAGCAAGCAACAGGACTGGGGTGAAAAAAATTTGAAAACACCTCATACATACAAGGTAACCACTAAGAAGCTTACCTAGTGAGAGGAAAAAAATGTAGTACTTCCAAGAATGATAACGAGAAAAGGGGATACCAGGAATATTCGAGTTTGAATGTTCAAAGATGATAATGTAGTTGTGTGGAAGATTGTCAAGTAGATAGGTGAATAAAAACATTAACTCCGAAGAACACCACCATTGATAGATTTAAAGCGATGACTATTTGATAAGCTTTACAACTAATGAGAGCTATAGACATGAAAGGTAGTCAGAGAGAATCATAGATAGCGAAAAGAGAAAGTTCCGTGTCAGACTCTATCAAAAAGCAAAATGTTCACCGAAATGTTGAAAGCAAAGGACCAGAAATCAAAAAGTAAGAAACGGTCACCAGTTGAGCGTTAGAAGTTTAAGAAGTTTCTAATCTTCTTGTTATAGATTGAATAAAAATTTTTGAAAGACCAGAGGTTAAGGAGAAAGTACTATTATTAGAGGGTTGAAAAGGGTCCCCTTCTTGGGATAGGCTTACAACAGGAAGGAAATGTCAAAGTGGATAGGCAAAGACAATATAGTTAATGTGAAACACAAATACTAAATAAGTATAATTACATTAAGAACATAAAAAAAACAAATGACAAATCTTACAATTTTTTTTAATCATGTTTAATTAGATGTATAAACTGTATAGCATACCAAAAAGGCAATAAGGATTATTATTTTTTCACTTTAGAATATTTAAAAGTATTCAAGAAAATAAATAGTATTTTATATGTATTCTTAGGAAACAACAATGTAGGGAAGAGTTCTTTAGAAAATATCATTATTCGTGTGAAGTGGAAATGGTTTTGCAAATGTTTTGGGGAGCATTAAGTATGCTACAAACTTGTTATTGTGATCAACAATTGCCAACATTCAACAAACAGTTTAGGACTTAAAATAGGCGTTTTATTCGATGATGATGATGGATGTAATAAATGAAATAGTGTAAGAGATAAATTCAAAAGGACGAAATACAAAAAGTGTGTGAGGACTTTTCCAGTTTAATGTAATTAATTAATTAATAAGGGCATGATCCAATATTTGGCTGGGCGTAGCCTAATTTTCGGCCCCCCCTAAAAATGGACACAAAATTCGTCGGAATTTTCAGCCGATTTGACTTATATAAACACCAAAATGTACCTTTTTTTGCCCTCTTAAAACGTTTGTTTCCGTGTTTTTCTGTGACTGTAGTCATAACTTCAGAATTTTCAATTTTTTCAAATCCATGTTTTGACTATTTTTTTCATATCAACTTTCAGATTTTTTGTTCCCCCCCCCCCCCTCCCACCCCCCCCCCCCCCCGGGAAAAAAAATTCAAACTTGAAATATGCATAGACTGGGTCCATTACCGTACAATAGTCACTGATTTTACTTTTCGATTTTTTAGTTTTATGCTTCAGCGTGGTCCAATTTCCAAACCATTTTTTTAATTTGAAAAGTGATAAAATTGACATTAATTTTTTTTTCTACCCATCGATCAAAACATCAAATTGTTCAGGCTTTATAGTCGGGCAAGATCGCAATCTTTTTACTTAGATAGTTTTTTGTATACTCAATAGGAAAATTTTTAAAAAAATTTAAAAACTTTTTTTTTTTTTGAAATTTGTTCCAAGAACAAATCCAAACCTATGCATTTATACAAAGAAATTATCTAAGTAAAAGATGCATCTTGCCCGACTTTACAAGCCCTGAAAATTGATGTTGATTCGATGGCGTAGAAAAAAATAATTATGTCAATTTTGCACTTTTCAAATTAAAAAAAAAATGGGTTGAAATTGGACAACGCTGAGCATAAAACCTAAAAAATTCGAAAGTATTTGCATAATACAAAGGAAATTATCCGAAGTAAAAAAATGCATCTTGACCCGACTTTACAGCCTGAAAATTGATGTTTTGATCGGATATGGTAGAAAAAAATATATGTCAATTTTTCGCTTTCAAATTAAAAAAAAATGGTTTGGAAAATTGGACAACGCTGAGCATTAAAACTAAAAAAATTCGAAAATGTAATCAGTGACTATTGTATAGGTAATGGACCCATCTATAAATATTTCAAGTTTGAAGTCCTATTTCGCAAAAAAAATCTGAAAGTTGATAGAAAATAGTCAAAAACATGGATTTTGTAAAAATTGAAAATTCTGAAGTTATGACTACATCACAGAAAAACACCGGAAACAAACGTTTTAGAGCGCAAAAAAAAAGCTGACATTTGGTTTTATAAGTCAAAATCGGC
>JABUQX010102008.1:27500-42500 GCA_015478945.1 Trachelipus rathkii | reverse complement strand
AAGCCATATTATTCATTGAACACATTACTTACTCTCCACCACATAAATACGAGAAAATTAAGTGGCGCCCGAACAGGGACCTTGTGTTCTTGTCGGTTCGCTAAGCCACTGGATTGTGATATTGATCACTTCGCCACTCGTCGCATCACAACACAGAACAAAGTATTTTTAAAATATTTCATAAATTTGCTTTCATATACCCGAAGAAATTTCAGAACAAATCCTTATTCAGGATCATACAATCATAAAACATTTTACTATTCTTAAACTATTAGTTTAGTCCTTACTAGAGTAGAATAGGAAAATAGTTATAGATATATTTATTTTAATTTATTTCACTCTGCATTGTAAAAAAAAAAATATAAACATTGTACAAAAAAAATGGATATATCACCAGATAATCCCATTAATCAATTTAATTCTCAAGATCATAAACAAATGAATACTTCTTTAAAACTGGACAACTTGCTCATAGATTTTGACGAGCAATCTCCTATTAGTCCTGTTTTACCTCCCATATCATATTTAAACACCCCCCAATTAACATTATATGATTCTCCTGAATCCCCAAACTTGTACTCTGGGCCCATAATCAAACAAAAAATTGACATGCTAGAAAAAGCTGTTGGGCACTTGACACAGTTACTCAATACATCACAGACATCTACCCAGATATCTAACGAAACTGACCCGGGGAAATACAAGTTGGGAACAAAGAAAACCTTTATTTCATATTTAGAAGATTTTGAAACTTACTGCCGGTTCCAATTCCCTAATTTGCATCACCAATGGTTACACTGTCTTGGCAGTCAATTACAAGGTAAATTTCTCCAATTCTATCGTCAAGTCACTAAAAACGATACAGATTACTTTTCTGTACGAGAGACTCTCATCCAATGGTATGAGGACGAGGAGAGACACATGAACGCCTACTATGTAAAAACATATAACACTGCCCGTAGACATAAAAATGAGAGTATTCGTGAGTTTGCCACCAGGTTAGAACGCTTGGCTAGTCGTGCTTACCATGGCTTAGACATGAGCGGGCACGAATCTCTCCACACTGCTTTCTTGAATAATCTGCCCTTAACTGTAGAGCAAGGTGTCAGAGAATATATACACACGAAGGAACAGAATAATAATTTCCGTACTCCTTGGGATGACATAGTGGGATATGCTGATATGCTATATTCAGATTACACAAAATCTCTTACTTCCCCTATTCTTTCCACACATAACTCTTCTACCCCCCAGAACATAAAAGAACATTCATATAAGAATCACACACAGACTTATTATCCTTCTAAGACCCAAGTTCATACTTCTTCCCCTAAAAATCATAGTGGTAATCGTTATCATCAACCTTCTCTTCTTAAAAATCAACGAACCTTTCATCATAAAAGATCACACAACCTAAATCCGGTTGAGCGCAAAGCATTGCTGTGTGAATTTTGTAAAAAGGTCGGTCACCAAATACACAATTGCTACAAATATTTGGGGATTTGTAGCTATTGTCGAAAACCAGGTCATGTAAAATCTGAGTGCCGATCTCGCAAACCTTATAAATTACCTCCAACATCTTCTCCCCCGAATGTGCGTAAGGCTATCTGTCCTTTTTGTAGTGGTCCCCATCCTGGATGAAATGTCCTCAACGTGTTAAACCACACTTAATGTCTAACCCTCAAAATCATACTACATGTAGATTCTCTAATTCATATACATCTAGTTCTTCTAATGAACACTCTCCTATTAATGCTAATGAAGTAAAAACTGAATATTACAGAAAATCTCTTCCAAAAATGGAACAAAGTCCAAGTCAACGGAACGAATGTCCGTTGTCTCCTCGTCAATCTCAAGATTCTAATTCTAAGTTACCTAACCCTTGTTTACCTAATTCTAATGTACCTAACCCTAAATTACCTAACCTTGATTTACATACACCCTATTTTCTTCCTTTAAAACCATTACGCTCCCCTGTTGTAAGCCCATCTGTGGAAAAAATGAAAAACACAGATTCCTTATCACATTTTCCATTCATGAACATGGAAACGTTCACTCACATTCCTCAAACCAAAGAAACGTCTTCCTTAAATTCTTATTCTTACAACTAATTATACTAAAGCACAAAATTTGAACACGCTGAAAAGTAAATCAGGTGTTACACCATGCTAATGAAAAGTTATATAGCTAGTATGTCTAAAAACAAAAGTATATTATGTCCCACTGACTAAAGCTTTACGGTATATATGTTCTATATTAATATAGACATATAAAATTTTTTATGGTAATTTTGATATTCAATAATCCTAATATATTTTCTTTTCATCAGACAATTTTATTGTAATTTTTGTGATTTGACACCGCCAAAAATTGTAATGAAATGTACTGATGGAAATCACAATAAGAAAAATTCTAATCCTTTTGTTTTTGAGTTTCAGCGGAAGAAGAAGAGGAACTCACATTATTCCAACTGTACACTATCTGTCCTGTCCTATTTGGAAAAATCGGCTAATATTTATTAGTGGTTCTTGGGCAGGATATTAAGTATCATAACAATAACATGTAGTTCTTGGAATTTAAAATAATTGTAGAAATAACATAGAAATGTAGCAAAGTAATCTAATTTCTATGTTCATGTAGTATATACAAATAACACTTTGCTGTACTACCTTTTTCTCTGCCTAATAACACTGGGTTTAAGCTCCGTTATATTTATCACCGTCGAAAATAAAGGTGGGGGTTTAGGCTTAGTAGGGGAGAATGTAGGGGTGACTGTTGACACTAGTCTCTGATTCTTTAGATTTAAGCAAAGTGTTTGTTCGCCCAAAATTTTCCAATGAAAAATTATTTATTTTTCAATAAATAACAGTACATTGGCAAATTGAGGGTGAATCCAATCTTTTTCTTTAACATAGCTATGTACCAAATTTAGTTTTTACTTATGGATGTTCTTAAATCTTTCTTTCTATCTTTCCAGTTCAGTTTATATTTATAAACTCATATTCATAAATTATATGGTGTATGGTAATACCCATAAAATTATTATTATAATTTCATATTTAAATATAATGGGATATATCATTGAAGGTTAGTGAATACTGTTTCCTAAATTTATGATAGTTATAACTTGAATTACCTAGCTGAATATAATGAACATAATATAGATTCATATCCCAATACTTACACTATAATTACAGCCTACTTGCGGAAACCATTCTTCTTTTGAAGTCATCAAGCCCAATAAGACCCCTCTTTGACATATTTATGTTAGGGTAAGAATTTCTATCTTTTAACATTTCCCCTCACAAAATATGACTTGATAAAATAAACTATTAGAATCAATTAAATAATATAATAACTTCCCATTCAATTCATAAATCTAATTCCTGTAAAACTTTACAGGGTTTTTATTTTAGGCTCATTCAGCAGATTGGACAAGATCCATCTTCTTCTAGGTCTTAATTATAGACATCTCAAGACCCGTTTTATTTCTAGGTCTTATTTCTAACGACATCGCAAGAATCATCTTATTTTACAGATCTTATTTTACAGATCTTATTCATATTCTTCAGTTTTTATATTAGGTCTTAATTATAGACCACTTCTCAAGAACCATATTATTCCCAGGCAAAAAGTGCCTTCCCAAGAAAACTTAAATGTGGACATTACAATTTTCATTTTCCCAACCTTAATTGTGAGGCAATAATAATTGCCCTTGTGTTTTATGGTCTCCATCCACCCATGAATGTACTCCCTTAAGAAATGAATGTAGCTATTTGTTAATAGTAATTATAAGATAAGTATTATAATTATAATACTAATTATAATGAACTCATATTGTAATTAGTGATTGTTTCTTAACTAATTATAACAATCACTCTTAAGAATATAATAATAAATCCTATCAGAGTGGTTATTCATCTGTGATGACCATCTCTCTCTAACACTTTCAAATTCTGAGATTTTACATAAAGTCTCCTCATGAAATACCGAGATAATTCCAGTATTTCCTACACACAACTTTTGTTATAAGTTTATAAAATATCTATGGTTTCGGGTATTTTTACTTAGTATATAGTTTTTTAGTCTGTACTATAGAACTTAATATAGTCCTCATTTTCACTGGGTAATAAACCTATTTATTTTACTTTTCTTTTCTTCTCCTTTGTCCTAAAGTACCTACTCTAAACATCCTAATATCACATTCCACAATTAGCGAGCAACATAACCAAGGTCCCTCCAATTGGACCCAGCGGTTGGGCAATTGTTTCAGCCTAATGGGACATAGGCACGTCTTCTCGACTTACCAGTTCGTAGTGGTGTGTCTTCATAATTATTGACGACAGGTACTTACCTTGTTATTAAATCATAATTTCATACTATTTCTTATCCTCTTTTCTCATTCTTCGCTGGGAGTAAGTAAGCCAAATATTATTCATTGAACACATTACTTACTCTCTACCACATATATATTACCTGTATCAAAGGTGATGCCTCAGAAAGAAAGAAATTTTTGCCAGTTTATAGCCTGAAGATTTTAGATCTACTTACAATCTTTTGTTAAATTTAGACTCTATTGTAATTTTTTTTTTTATGGGCAACTTTGCTAATTTGAAATACCGTTTTCTTGTTTTTGATCTTTTAAAAAGCTGTAAATAAATTTAAATTATTTTAATAACAATATATATTAATAGAAGTTTGAAAATAGTATTGTATTGGAAGAATTTAAGGCACAGTAATAGTATCAAGGGTATAATGGCATCAAATTACTGTAAGGGTACTTAATAAGTTCTTTTAACAAATTAACTATAACTTAAAAGCATTTCTTTAATCTATATTTACATTTGATGTAGTTTATGATCAATAAGCTTTATAATAGTTTTGCATTGAAATGTTGAATTGTCCGCAGGTTTGATCCCATAAATGGGAAAAATGACCAAGGAATAAGCATTTCTTTTGAAAACACAACATGAGGAATGAGTGCAGTGTGAAGTTGTATTTTTTATGCAAAATGTTTATTTCTTACAGAGCTTTATTTAACCTACTGAATTATCCATCTTAAGAATTATGCAATGATACAAAAATTATTTTTAATTTTGAAGTGCATGTAAATGACTAAAAATTTGTCTTGTATGAATGACCCAAGATGTTTGAAACTGCCATAGTATGAATATACTCTTCAAATATTATACCAGAAATACTTTTTTATCTTTAAATTTCAGATTTTAAGACCACCTAATTAACCATGATTTAATGTCAATGAAAGTTCTGGTTATTGTAATCCTCATAATAATTCTAAACAGGAAAGATCATTCGTGAAATTTTTTGAGAAACCTATTTCTGAAATCAGTTTAACTTTAAAAGAGAGGCTATCACAAGTTAAACACAATGTTTCTATTTTTGAATAACTTTTCCTTTTTATATTCTAAAATTTGTATGTGGGTAATTCCAATTATAACTCACACTAATAAAGTAAAATTTTAACATATTTTTGGAATATCTGCAATATAAACAAAATAATAATAATAATGATAATAATAATAATAATAATAATAATAATAATAATAATAATAATAATAATAATAATAATAATAATAATAATAAGCTGATGATTAACTGCACTGTGATTCTGTACAAATTTATTATGCATAAGTATATCTACCCACAGTCTCCCACATTCAACATCATGATTAGTTCTGTCAGTCATTAAAACATATTGAATATTGCTTTTAACAAAGTGCCACATTACCACCCTTCTTTCCTCTATGCTGGTATAAATAAAATGAATATCTGTCTATTTCATATTCCTGAAAGGAGTCTCCATAAAATGCTTCATAATCCCATGCTTCAGTAATGCAAATATAATGTTTATATTCTACTCTATGATAAAAATAATCAGCTCATTTTTTTTTTTATTTTTAAGGCTATGAGCATTTGATATTTGAAATGCTGTTACTTATTTTGTTTCATTTTTATTTAAGACTTTTCAGCTCCAAGTTGCTTCTCAGTTTATTCATAACAAGACAAAATGTTTAGTTTTATCTTAGTTTCACTAAACTTGGAGGACAGTAAAGATTTGTTAAAAAAAAAAAAAAAAGTTATGGAAGTTTAATATCTTGTTTTTCATTTTAAATTTTTATAAGTCTATACCAGCAATATTTTATCAAATATATGAACAAAGAAGACATGGAGTCTCTCAGCTATAAACTGCACCTATATAAACAAATTCATAATTTAGCTAAAACTTTTAATATATCTTTTTTGAGACATCAAGCTATTTAAAATATCAATTACATTTTCCAAAGAAAAGATTTCAGCATTTGGATCAAAGATTCTATATTATTCTGAAAATATAACAAAACTTGATAAGCTGACTGGAGTAAGTGCAGGGCAACACATGCACGGAAACAGGGAAACAGAGAAACTAGTGTAAGAACTATGTCAGCAAGTTGAAAAGAAAGCCCAGCCTTACCCCCCCCCCTTTTAAACCACTAGGGGAGAACTTATCGCAGTCAGAAAAATCCATTCTAGAGCTTCATGGGACTGTGACAGACCATCACTATGGCTCTCGTCAATGTAGGGTTCATCCCTTGGCCCAGGTGGAGCACAACCACACCCTTCATAAAACCTCGCCAATCACTCCTATTATGCACCTTTCTTCTTGTCCCTGCCAAACTAACATTCCTCTCCTCCAGGCATTCCTTTACTTACTCAATCCACTTTTTCTTCGGTCTCCCAGCACACTCACCAATATATATTGTCTTAACCAACCCACTATCATCAATCCTTTCCACATGACCAAACCATCTGAATACATTCAATTTGTTCTTTCTGCACACCACACATTCCCTAATTACATCCATCCTCATTTAAAAAATATATATATATATATATATATGATTTTATATATATAAATATATATATATATATATATATATATATATTATTTATTCTATATTATATATATATATATATATATATATATATATATAACAAAACTGACATCTACAACAACATTCCCCCCCACCCCCAAATAGGTCTTGGCTCTCTCACATCCATACACAATTAACTAACACACATCTACAAAATCACCCCAATAACAATCTACTAAACACCCCTTCCCCAAACATCTCCCCTACAGAAGAATCACTGTCCAGAAGAAACCAAATTAACCTCGCCCGGAGCAGATCAGGCCACCACCCAAATCTTATGCAATATAAATTCAGATTCAAACTCGACAACGTTATATCCCCCATCTGCACTAGATGTCGTATATCCCAGGACACAATGGAGCACTTCCTTCTGGAGTGCCCCGCCCTCGATGCCCCCCGTACCACCTTCGCTGTAACTTCTCTTCTTGCACCTGTCGTGGAACATGCCCAAGAGCAGTGGGCCGGCTTTCTGGAGGTGTGTGGCCCCATCAATAAGGCTGGCCATGGCAGAAATTATAATATAATCATATATAATATATATATATATAATATATTATATACTTATATATATATATATATATATTATATATTATATATATATATATATATATATACTATTATATGATATATATATATGGCCAGCATCCGAAGAGTTGCAGGCATGTTGTAACTAGAAATGGTTAAAAGAGTCAGGAAAATTAACTACACAAACCCCAGAAGATTTGAGGAAAACGTAAAAAAAATTGATAGTGCTTTTTCTAATATTTATTAATAACTCTTGAATGTTAATAATATGATTAGACCTGAAATAGTGCACGCTCTGAGTGACCTTGAAACCTGCAGTAGTCTGGAGAGCAAAAGTTGCCAAATACCGTTTTTGGAGAAATATTTTTTCTTTTTAGTATTCCTTTGTTAGGATTCGAGCCGGCGGAGACGAGCGGGGACTTCCGTCCCCCCCCTCTGTGGACCTCTGTCCCTCTGTAAAGGCTACCTGTTTAATTTTTTTTTTTGATCCGACCTCCCATTTTGTGTAGCATAAGTAACTAATTTACCATTATATATATATATATATATAAAATATATATATATATATATAGTATATAATAGATATATATAATTAATATATATATAGCTCGGCGGAGTGACTGGGCCCGCCTTTTTTAGAAGGGTGATTCAGTCCACTCTAAATAAATAAAAATATTAATTTTTTTTTTTTTCACGCATTTAATGCAGTACTACAAGTTTTTTTTAGATCATCTTTAATTCTAAAGAGAGTTTTTTGTATTTTAAAAAATAAATTACAAAATGCCCTTCAATAGAATTTCCCTTTTGAAAAATGTGAGTTTGTATTTTAACTTGTTATAAATGAAAAATTGTGAATGGATTTTAATCATTTTTTCAGTGTAACACTCGAGTATGTTAGCTTTAAACTGGCAAAGTAAATTTTTGCTTCCAAAACCAGTTTATGCTAAAATCACGGGGCCTATTGTCCAATCACCTGCCGTAAAAAATTGATGGATGGGGAGTGAATCGGACACCATTGTTTCTTCATAGTTTACCATATTATTACTTGACATTTTTATTGTGCTATAATTAATTTTGCTGTCATGAAAAGTTACTTATATTAAGTAAAAATTTTAAAAAAAAAATGAAATTTATATAAAAAATATGAATTCCAAAGTGTCAAATTTTTTGAGCGGAGAGGGGTGAATCGGACCACCTTATTTTTATTGTTATTTTATGTATCATTATTGACATTTTTATTACTTATTACTAATTTTAATATGAAAAACAATTATTATATTAAGTTAAAAATAAAATATAAAATTGAATTTATACATAAAAGAGGAATTTTCACAGAAGAATGTTTCCCCACAGCCGTGCCCGACTCTTCCCTCCCGGTCCGACTGTATGAGCTTTTATTAAAACTTTAATAAAACTTTTATTATTAGAATTACATTATTATTTTTTTGTGTGCTTATTACCTACTATATGGCCTTGAATTTCAGAAAAAAAAAATTCCAAAAAGTGTATTAAGGGAAA
Organism: Trachelipus rathkii; assembly: GCA_015478945.1. Taxonomy (NCBI): domain Eukaryota; kingdom Metazoa; phylum Arthropoda; class Malacostraca; order Isopoda; family Trachelipodidae; genus Trachelipus; species Trachelipus rathkii. The sequence continues at coordinate 33,525 of JABUQX010102008.1, read as the reverse complement.
GTCAGGAGACGAAGTTATACCTAAAGTGGTCCAAGTCACCCAGCCCGACGCTATATTATATAATATTATATATAATATATATATATATATAATATATATATATAAATATATATATATATATATATATATATATATATATATATATATACAAGGGCGTACAGTGAAAAAAATTTCGGGGGGGGTTGAAATTATATATACCGTTAATATACCAAATTTAATATATATATTAATATATTATTAATATAATTATATTACATATATATGATTATATAGATATATATATATTTATTTATTATATTATTATTATTATATATATATATATATATATATAATATATATATATATAATATATATGAGAACTTGTAAAAAAAATTCACTTTTAAAAATTTCGGGGGGGGTTCTGACCCCCAAAACCTCCCCCACCGTATGCCCTTGTAAATATATATATATTATATAGTATATATATATTTATATATATATTATAATATATATATATATATATATATATATATTATATATAAAAATTTAGTTATTGCATCCATGCAAATATATAGAGTACAGTCTTAAGTAAGCAAGTAGAAATCACTTTTATTTATGGCTACAATTATTCCATGCATGCTGCAGATTTTTATTGATATTTTATTTGTGCACTTAAAACCCCCAGTTCTGGGGAAACAAGGGACAGTTGATGATGATATATAATGCAAAAAAAAAAAAATTTTAGGTGGCAGTTTCCATTGAAAGTCCAAAATATCAATATCATTAAAAAAAACAAAAAAAAAACAATGTTATTTTGTACTACAGGTAACTTCCCATTTACCATGTATAGTTTTTTATAGGCTAGCTGTTACTTTAAGTTTGGTTAATTATTGTTAGATTAAAACAATTAAATCCTTAACCAAACCATGCTTAAACAACTTACCATAACCTTCTTAATGCTACCAAGATCATACTCTTATATATATATATGGTAAAGGTTACTTTTCCAAACTCTTCTCTACGTGTTAATTTTGCAGTATATCGATTATATATCGATAAATATTATAAAAACAATATAATATATATATATATATAGCTAATATATTATATATATATATATATTATTATAGATATAAATAATATAATATATATAATATATATATATATATATTATATGTGTGGTGGGTAAATTTGTCTTCATAGATATGTTGCAACTTAAATAGATTAATTATCAATATCAAAAAAATATTGATATATCGACTGACAGAGCAGAAATAAACAGTTACAGACATCACCTGCCTTAAATTAAGCTACATGTACTGAGAGATTGGTTAGGAGGTAATTATTTACAATAAGGACCTCTAAACAGATTTTTATGAAAATCACAGCATAGACTCTAAAAATATAGTAATGAAGAATAAAAAAAATTATTTGTCAGTCTCTTTAGGAAAAAAAGTTACAGCCTCTCAAAGTTTTGTATTTTCTCATAGGGTTTTCTTATTAAAAGATTGAATTGGCTGCGAGATCGGTTTAAGACTATCCTTGTTCAGCTTACAATAAGATTTGTTAAGTATACATTTGTTAAGTATACAGAGAATACTTAACAAAACATATCATAACCTAAACTAGTAGGGTCCTAAACCGAGACCTAACCTGGATGGATCGACTATGGCGTAAACCTTGACCTAGCCTAGATCCATCCATTACCATAGAACAAAATTGCAATTTACATTTTGAATAACAACTAAATGTTAGATGGCAGACACCAACTACATAAATACCCATGTGAATAAGGAGTTCATGTTAATAGGAAAAATAAATCACTTTTAAAAAAATTAAGTGCTGGAAGTTATAGATTCTATTTAACTTTAATTAAATTGCATGTTCAGAGAGAAGGAATAGACCTATGCGTAGGCCTTTAACAAAGTATAGACAGTAAGAAGCCACATGGGCCTATCAAAACTTCCAGCCCACTAGTATAAAGAACCAATCACACAACATGCTAATGCAAAAACCAACGCAGTATCCTAAGGCCTGTCAATAACTTGCATCACTTTGATAGGCCTGTTTTCAAACTAATTTTTTTTTCTTCTAATTATGGAAGTCCTATTATAATAATGTTTACAATTAAATAACTTAAAGAATTAACACTTTAAACGTAGCATAAGCAGAGCTTACCCAAAGTTTACCCTATTATGCGTAAACTTTGGCTTACCCTAGAGTAAGCGTCGATACACGGGCCTAGAATATAAAATAGTATCAAAGTTTACTTTGATAGTATATACCGTAATTTTCCCCCCAACACTTTTCACACAAACTGATATAAACCTGTTTATTTTTTTAAAGGCATGATATTGAACAAAACCTATATTTTATATTTAAAAAATAAAATTTAACAGGATTAAATCATTTCCACCATAATTTCACTACTTTCGTAAGCATTCTTATTGCACTGTTCAACCCCCCCTCATTTGCACATTAATTTTTCAATATAAGAGCAATATTTTGCGAATAAATGAATACTTAATCTATTCTAAATAAATAATTGTATAAAATATATTAAATTTTTTAAATATTAATGTAAAATATCATAAAAAAAATTAATAAAAACTTTAAGTTAGGGGAATTTTATACACGTATAAAAAAAATCTCGTCAGAGTCTCAAATAGCCGAAAAATCGCGCGCGCGAGTAGCATAAACAAGGAAAAACTTTTATCAATGGGATAGCTAATTTTGCGGTAACTTAATAATATATAAACTATGGTGCGGTTCAGTAGCTTTATTGTTTCATTGAAGCCTCGCCGAAACACCATGAAATATTTATAAAGATAAAGGAAGGACCTATCGGTAAAAGTAGTAAAACAGAATCTAGGACAAACTTGTCTCTCAAGGCACGAGTGATGATATTTAAATTCACGAAGTTGTTGATGTTGCCAAGGGGATTGAAACAGCTATTGCAGATCTTCGTAATGAAAATAAATTTGATTTTATTTGGTCTGAGGCAAAGATATTTTGTGAGCAATATGAATTTGAAGAACCAATCATTCCACGTAAACGCAAAGTTTCACAAAAAATTGGCGGAGGAAATGTTCATCCAGCTGTTTCTTCATCTCGTGACCTTTGCTTAAAAACAACATACTATCCATTTCTTGACAATATTGTTGAAAACATAAAGTCGCGCTTCGACAAGAATCAGTTGACACCAGGGTTCGTGATTTTTTTTGATTTTTTGAGAAAAAAAATCTTTTGGATTTTTTGAGATTCGTGACGTCACGCGAAATATAATTTGTAAACAAACTTGTCTTAAGTTCGATATAGTATTATTTTTTAAGTGATTTCTTGAATTTTATTCATTCTATATAAATCAAAATGTGAAATAATGAAGGATTGTTTTGCAGATTTGTGAAAGTCCACGCGAAAATAAATTGTAACAATTTTTTAGTTCGATTAGTATTATTTTTGAAGTGCTTTATTCAATCTATGTAAATCAAAAACTAATAATAAGGCCTATAGTTTATGACACAATGAGCAATACAAAAGAGTGTTACGGACTTGTTGTGGATTATTTTTGTAAATTGAATAAAATGTACATCAGAAATAAAAGTAAACCTGTTGAAACAATTGGATCCTTGTTGACAATAGGTGTAGGATTGGACCAGAGTAGACTTGCTATAATACTATTATTTTTTATTTTAAATTCTTTTAATTTAAACTAAAATTTAAAATATACAAAAAAAATAAAATATATATATATATAATTATATATATTATATAGTGTATATATAATATATATATTATATATATAATATATATATATATTAATATATTATATAATATATATAATATAATATATATATATATATATATTATATATATAATATATATATATAAATATTAAAATATAATATTAGTATATATATATATATAATATTATTATATATAATAAAAAAAAATCCCCCCCAAAAAATCTGTTTATTATGAGCAAAAAATCAATGTGAAAAAATTCAGTTATATATGATCAAAGTTATTTTTCCGTGCCCATCCCTGCGTTGACCACTTGCTTATTGCCTACATGGGGAAACTGCACTTAACTAAGCTACATCTGAATGTATAACTCTATCACCAACAAAGAGTTCAAAGAAGCTCATTCTGTTATAGGAAGGTATATTGGATTGAGTGTGACAGCTTATCTTCAGAAATTGATATATTTTCTTAGTTTTTCTAGGAAAGAAATAGTAAAAGCTGATCTCGCATTAATTTCCAGAATGGCGTTGGAGTTTAAAGCAAAATAATCTCACATTCAAGTAGTATACCAAAATATTTTGAAGCTATTGAAATTGTATTTAACAGTTCCTGCGTCTACAGCGTCAGCAGATCGATCTTTCAGTGTTTTCAAAAAGGTAAAAAACTATTTAAGAAACGCAACAAAACGGGAACATTTAACACACACATCTGACATTGCTAGCCATATCCAAAGAAAACACAAATAAACTTATATGAATATGTAGAAGTGTACTCTAGAAGAAAACAAAGACACTCATCGTTATTTTAAGTTTCATAAACTAGTAAGTTTCATTACTTATAGGCCTAATACTCTTCGAGTTACTTTTTTATTTTAAAGTTTTCAACAATTGAATTTGTAATCTTATGCTAAAATTAAACATTTGCTTTCCCATATATGTATATAACAACGTATCATGCTCAAGTATTTCAGCATCAGGGCATTAAATATTTTTGCAACAAAGTGTTTTATCTAATTGTTTGTCTTTTTTATTGGTACATTTAGTATTTACACTTCCCCCCTTACCTCTCGTGTATAATTGGTTAAATTTCCTTGCCCCCCCCCCATTTTGAAACAAACTAATCGCCGATATTATATATATAATATATAATATATATATAATATTATATATAATATATATATATATATATATATAATATATATATATATATATATATATATATATATATATATATATATAATATTTTTTACATGGATACCACCACTCACGGGCAATGCCCTTTTCAAAAAGGAGGGGGCAAAAAAATTAAATAATAAATGAAATTAAAAAAAAAATTACATTAAAAAAAATAAAAATTAAAGATAAATGAAAAGTAAAACTCACCCTGGACGTGTGCCTAACGCAGATTCCCTCTGGTGGGCGCAGACGCGGGACTTAAATAGAGGAAGATTGAACATTGCAGGGAAAATAGAAGACAAGGAGTTCCACAAACCAGATGTGGCTGGAAAGAAGAGGCACCACAACGAGTGAATCTGCAGTCCCAATATTGACACAATTTTCATGAGAAGAACAAGCACCTCTTGTGTTACGGAGGGCGACGCAGTGTGGAGGAATGAGAGAGGTCAATTCTCGCGAGCACTGCCGTTGTAATACCTATAGAAAGAGATAGGGCACCAACGTCACGTCGCAGAGAAGAGGGTCAAGGGAGTCAGAAGGTATGGGACAGTTTATAAGCCTCTTTTCCTTAGCTTTCAACTCTATCCAAAAGGAGGTGAACCGATCCACCCCAAATTGTAGGGAACAGTTATCCATGCAGGCGAATAAGGACCTTATATAACTGGAGTATCTGAGCAGAGAAAAAAATTCACGCAATCTGAACAGAATAATTCCCAGCTTTTTTGAGGCCTATTATATAATATATATATATATATATATTATATATATATATATATATACTATATATATATTTAATATATATATATATATATATATATATATATATATATATATATATATATATATATATATATATATATATATATATATATATATATATATATATATATATTATATATATTATTAATTATTAAATATAATATATATATATATATATATATTAAATCGATAAATATTAATGAAAAATTAGAAATAATAATAATAATAATAATAATAATAATAATAATAATAATAATAATAATAATAATAATAATAATAATAATAATAATAATAATAATAATAATAATAAATCTTTGAGAATACACAACGTAGGCGAAAAAATCTCGGAAAACATTTTCAAAACGTGG
>JABUQX010102008.1:0-22500 GCA_015478945.1 Trachelipus rathkii | reverse complement strand
GATGGCATGCTTTCTGCTTAATTTTCTTATTATGCCCCCCTGGTCACCTGTCCATATTCTACTATGGAAAATTTATTGCTCTGTATTATCAATAGATGTGTAAATATTTTGTATACTTGTATCATGTCCCCTCTGAGAAATCCCCTTTTCTCCAGAAAACATTCCTAACTCCTTCAGCCTCTTCCCATAGCTCTACCCTCAAACCCAGAACTCATCCTTGTTGCTCCACGTTGCACTCTCTCTAGCATATCTAAGTCTTTCTTTAAATAAGGGGCCCAAACTTGTGCAAAATACTCTATTACTGGCCTACATAGCTATTATACAGTTTACTCATAACTTCCTTGCTCTTTGGTTGAAACAACATTCGCGATTTATTATGCCCAGCATCTTATTAGCTTTTTTCCTAGCTTCCAAACACTGATTTAGCTAACTTTCAAATTACTGCTTATAAACACACCTAAATCTTTTCTTGGTCCACAGAGACTCAAGCCAATCCCATTCATATCGTAGTTAAAACTTATTTGAGTAACCTAGGTAAGAACCTTACACTTTTACTATTAAAAATTCATTTGCCACTATCTGCCTACCCAAGAAGTTTATCAAGATTATTTTGAATCTTTATTGCATCCTTCGCACTATTCCTAACTGAGGTGGCAACTTTAGTATCAATCTGCAAACTTAGGAACCTTGCATTTAAGTCCCTGTCTAAAATCATTATATATATGAGGAACAATTAGTGGCCCCAGCACTGAACCCTGTGGTACACCACTCTTCACTTTCCCATGATGATTCTATCCCATTTAGTTGTACACCACTGTTTTCCATTCGCAACCATCTTTAATCCACATTACCACCCTCTACCGTATACCACATGCAATAACTTTTTATTCAGCCTTATGTGGGAACCTTATCAAAAGCTTATTAAAGTCTAAATATACAATATCCACTGGATCTCCTCGGTCAATGCACAGTTCAGTAATGTTATCCATTAAATTCTAAAAAGGTTTGTCTGACATGACCTACCCTTTCTTAAACCGTGCTGGGAGCCATACAATACCTTGTTATCTCCGAAATATTTCTCTATATGACCTTTCAGTAACTTTTCCAGAACCTTTACAACCAGAGATGTTAAGCTAACTATCCTATAATTTCCCAAATCTTCCTTGTTACCTTTCTGTATAAAATAGGCACAACATATGATGTTTTCCAGTCATCTGCGTAACCTCACCAACAATGTTATGATCGCTAAAAATCAAATACAGTGCCTTTGCAATGCTTATACTACCCTCTTTCAGAATTCTACCATATTATCCCATCAGGCCCTGCAGCTTTACCTGGATCAAATATGGTCTAATAAACGTTTAATATCTTTTACGTCAAATTCAATTCTGTAAGTCTATTGTTAACATTGCATACAAGAAACTATTAGTCTCCAAAAAACTATTATCTAATCTTCTCTCTGTAAACACTGAAATTTGAGGGTGATTCGCGTTACCACTCTAAATAAAAAAAAAAAAAAAAAAAAAAAAAATTCGCTCATTTAATGCCCACGAGGGAATAGTATTACAAGTTTTATTTTAAGATTGCTTCTTTAATTCTACAAGTGTTTTTATATTTTAAAAAATTAATAATTAGGTACAAAATGCCCTTCAATAAAATTGCACTTTTGAAAAATGTGAAGTTTTTTTAACTTTGTTTATAAAATGAAAAAATTGTGATGATTTAATTATTTTTTTCAGTGTTACACTTCAGTGCTAGTTTAAATCTGGCCAAATAAATTTTTGTTTTCCAAACAGTCACTAGTGGCGTAAATCACGGGGCCTAACTTGGTCCGATTCACCCCGCCATAAAAATTGATGATGGGGTGAATCGGACCACCATTGTTTTTCGCATTTTACGTATTATTATTGACATTTTTATTACATATATATATACCGTATATATAATTAATTTAAATATAATAAATAGTTACTTATATTAAGTAAAAATTAAAATAAAAAATGAAAATTATATAGCTATATATAAAAAATACGAATCCAAAAGGTCAAAAATTTTTGAGCGAGAGGGGTGAATCGACCACCCTTATTTTTTTCTATTTTATTTATCATTATTGACATTTTTATTACTTATTACTAGGGATGTACTTATAGTATCGGTATCAGCAGTATCAGCCATTTTTTGGGGTATCAGTATCAGTATCGGTATTCATTAATATGGCTGATACTTCTTACTTTCTGAGTGAAGAATTATGAGAAACTTTTAGATTCAATAATAAATCTAGTTTCGATAGTATAAAGGTTTTAATAAGGAATTCCTTAAGCTAGTGAAAAACCCCACAAGAATGCCATCTCTGACGGTGAAACCACTTCTAGAGTGCATTTAAATAGCATAAACGAGGATGCTTGCTCGCATGACAAAAAAAAAGATTCACAGAAGTGGAAGCCGCCTTATCAGCAACCCCTGTCAACAGCACTGCTGTACTATTGTAGCTTTTCGCAAAACGTGAACGTAGGAAGAGGACTTTAATGGGGCAAAAATTGTTGCTTGGCGAGCAAAGTTTTATAAAAATTCGAGTCGTTATTACCATCGGTATCTTTTATTATTCCTTTTAGTTTGTCTTCTGGGATGGGTAGCTCTCGATCGTACAGGGGTTTGAGTTCCTGTTTTTTAAAAAAATGACATATGAGGGGCCCTTTAGCGTCGTGAGTTGTTGTGAAATAAATCCCGCCCCGAAATTCGCGATCTACTTGAATTTCTTTCACTCCTTGGATCTCGATACTTGTCGAACCCTAATTTTTTGGAATAAAAACATAACATAAAAATCAATTCTTTGCTGTAGCTATTGATGAGTATATATGCTAACGAAACAAAGTTTTCACACTAATAACGCTAACATAGTATAACCATGTATAAAAATATAATATACACACGACAAACCTAACATACCTTATTCGAAATTAAACTGCTAACATTAACAAAAGTTCAAACTTAGCAACAGTAAAGTAAACTAACATAGCATTGTACAAAACGCTAACCTACTCAACGTTTTCATGCTAATCTTAACTATCAATGTTAATTTACGTTAAAATATTAACTTTTAACAAAAAGTTTATCATATTCTTTCCTAAACTATTGTAATGAACTAAGAATAAATGCAACACAGCACACACACACACAATACCACCACACACACACACACACCACACACACACACACACACACACACACCACACTTACAACACACGCACACACACCACACACACACCACACACACAACACACACACACACGAAATAAACTGCTAGCATATGTTAAATATATTGCTTAGAAAATTAAAAAATTAAAAAAAATTAAATAAAAAAAAAAATTAAACAAAGTATTAATGCAAAAATTAAACTTACAAAAGAAAATTAAAAAATTAAAAATAATTTGAAAAAATAAAAAATCTAAAACAAATAAAAAAATTTTAAAACAAACTATAAAATGCAAAATAAACTTACTAAGAAAATTAAAAATTAAAAAATTAAAACAATAAAAAAATTAAAATAAAAAAAAAAATAAAGCAAGTATAATTGCAAAATAAACACTTAGCAAAGAAAATTAAAAAATTAAAAAAATTTTAAAAAATAAAAAATTAAATAAAAATAAAAAAATAAAACAAAGTATTAAATGCAAAATAAAACTACAAAGAAAATTAAAAAATAAAAAATTAAAAAAATAAAAAATTAAAATAGATAAATAAAAAAAATTAAACAAAGTATAATGTAAAATAAAACATTACAATAAGTAAATAAAAAATGAAAAAAACTTTAAAAAATAAAAATAAATAAATAAAAAAAAAATTAAACAAAGTATAAATGCAAAAATAAAACTTAAAAAAGAAAATTAAAGAAATTAAAAATTAAGAAAATTAAAAAGAATTAACAATAAAATAAAAAAAAATAAAACAAAGTAGATAAATGCAAAATCTTAAACTATAAAAAGAAGACCACATAATCTAAAAAAATTCAAAAAAAATTAAAAAATTAAAACAAAAAAAGAATATCAAAAACAAAGAGGTAATTGCAAAATCAAGAAATTACAAAGAAAAATTAAAAAAATTAAGAAATTAACAAATTTAGAAAACTGAAATAAATTAAAAAATTTAAACAAATAGCAAGACTAAAATGCAAATTCAAAGAAAACTTAAAATATAAAAATTAATAAAAAATTTCAGTAAATTATCTTAAATAAGAAAAGTTAAACAAAGTATAAAATGCAAAATAAAACAGGGAAAAGGGACAGTATAATACAATTAAAAAAAAATAAAAAATAAAAAAAATTAGCTAGATAACAAAAGATTAAACAAAGTATAAATGCAAAATAAAAATCTTAAACAAAAAAAAAAGTTAGAAAAAATAATTTTAAATTGCCTATAAAAAAATAAACGACAAAAATAGTCAAAATACAAACAATATAAAATACATTTAAATAAAAATAAAATAAATTAAAAATCTATAATAAAAATTAATAAATAAAGTATTAAAGTAAAATAAAAAAATCATAATAAAACGTAAACCAATATAATATCGTTCAACTTAGGGAAAAAAATACTTTCGTTAACGTTTTCATAAAAAAGAAAATAAAATTTTGAAATACAAATGTTTAAAAATTAAACATATAGAAATAAATGCTTATCTTTGCAAGATGCAATGCAATTGACAGATATTGTAAGTAGAACAGGAATCAGTTGTAAACAGTAAGGATATATGATTATTGAAAACGATAGTAACATTTATTCAAATGGAGTTGTGTCATGTCCTAACCGTAACTGATTGCTAATGAACTAGGAGTTACATAGGACACACACACACACATGACATTTTACACCAATTTCACACAAACACACAAAAACCACACCACACACACACGACCACACACACACACACAATTTAGCATAACCTCGTCTAAATATATCATAATCCCCAACGAATAATGCAATACATAACAAAAGTTTAACAAACATAACATAGAAAATAACAAAAATTTTATCCTGACATAACATAAAAATTAAGTTCTTTGAATAAAAGATCACAGTAAAATGTATATTAGTTTACTGATTTAAAGCAGTTAAGCAGTAAATCAGTAAATCAAACGCACGCCATCCCTGGCAGTCCGCCTACCCATCCACCCGCTGATGATCTTCGACCATTATCAGTCAATTTCTGAGTATCACTTTTGGGATCAGTCAACAGGGTAAGACGTATTAATCTAACAAATCCCCTTTCCAAAGTGACCAATCTATCAAAGATACGAACATCTTGGAACTATGGATTGACAACGTATCTTCATCAAAGTGTCCAATCGTTCTCGAGTTATAACGTCATTTGAACTATGAATAAACGTAGAGATTAGCAAAAGAATTCTCGGGCAACCTGACATTACTCAACAAAAACTTAACCTAGAGCTGCACCGTTTTCGTAACACAATCATTCAGTCAGTAAACACAAGTAAATAGTCTTAAAACTCATCGCTTCCTCTTTACCAAGCCAGTGTTAATTCACCCGGTATAGTAATATTTAACATAACGTTAACCTAACTTACGAGTAAACAGGTTTCATTAACCAAGAGTATCTAAAGCAACACATCCACTCCCGAGAGAAAACCCAAGGGGATGAGCCCAGTTGAAAGGTGTCGATCTGAGGAGGGGGGATTCCCCCGAAGGGTGTAAGCGTCGGCATCTACCCTGCCGTAGGAGGGGTAAGGCCCTCAGCCCTTCGGGCTGAGGCCCAAACCCGCTTACACCCCCTTTCGGGGTGATCCCCCCTCCTCAAGGATTCACCACCCTTTGCAATTGGGCTCATCCCCTTGGTGTTTTCTCGAGAGTATGTGTTGTCTTTATGATCTCTTGGTTAAAGAACCTGTGTACTCGTAAGTCTAGGGCTACGTTATCGTTAAATATTAGCTATAGACGCGGGTGCAAATTAACACTGCTTTGGTAGAGAAAGGATGAGTTTGTAAGATATTACTGTGTTCACCTGACGATGATCGTGTTGAAAAACCGTGAGCCGTAGTAAGTTTTGTTGAAGTAATGTTCAGGTTTGCCCGAGTGAATTTTGCTATGTTACGTTTCTCAATAGTTCAAATGACGTTATACCGAGACGATGTGACTTTGATGAAATATGTGCAATTCATAGTTTGCAGATCGTTGGTGTATCTTTGGATAGATTCAGGTCACCTTTTGGAAAGGGATTTTGTTAAGATTAATACGTTTTTACCTGTTGCTGATCCAAAATGATACTGAAATATGACCTGAAAAAAAAAATTTCAATAGCGTCGCGAGATCAATAGATGACGGTCAGAGTGGTGAGGATGGGTGGTTTGATTTTACGATTTACTGATTTACTGCTTTAAAATCAGGTAAACTACATACGGCTTTTACTTGTATAATTTTATGTCAACAGAACTTATTTTATGTCGTATGTCCAGGATAAATTTGTGTATTTTTATGTTATGTTTGGTAAAACTTTGTTATGTTTGCATTTATTCCGTTCCTGGGATTATGATTTATTTTAACCGAGTATAATGATGAATTTAGGTTGTGTTTGAATAGACGTGTGTGTGTGTGGGTGTGGTGAGAGTGTGTGTGTGTATGTGGTGGTGTGATGTTGTGTGTGTGTTGTACTTCTATTCTTTAGGTTCAGTTACAATTATCTAGGTTAGGACATGGATAAACTTGATAAATGTTTACTATCGTTATAAATGAATATAAATCATTAGCTGTTTACATAACTGATTCTGTTCTAAAATGTGCAATTATCAATTGCATTGCATCATTCAAAGATAACCCATCTTTCTAAATGTTTGAAGACTGACATTTCTATTTTTAACATTTTCTTTTTATAAATTTAACTAATATAATTTTTTTCTCTAATTCGAAACATACAAAGTATTGATTACTATTTTTTTTATCTAATTTTTTATTTTTACATTTATAAATGCATTTATTAACTTTATTACATTCCAACTTTAAATTTTTATATTATTTAAATCTACTTTTTATTTTTTTTATTGCTATATTTTTCATTTTATTTTATTTTTAGATTTAAATTTATTTTTGGAACTTTTTGCTTTTACAGCTTAATGCCATTGATACTATTAAATTTGGCAACTTCTTTTAATTGATATATTGTTTTATTTTTTTCATTTTGGTTTTTTTCTAAGTAAGCTTTAGTCGGCATTTATACTTTTTTAATCTATTTATATTATTTAATTTTTATTTTGTTTATTTTTTTTAATATACAAACACTTCTTTTTACCAGTTTCATTTTGCATTTATACTTTGTTTATTTTTTATTATTTTAATTTTTTAATCTTTTAATTGTTTTTAAAATTTTTAATTTTCTTTTGTAAGTTTTTTTTTTTTCAATTATATTTTGTTAATTTTATTTTTATTTTAAATTTTTCATTTTTTTAATTTTTTAAATTTTTTTAATTTTCTTGTAAATTTTATTATGCAGCAAACCATCGAGTAAAGATTTTATAATAATTTTAGATCTATAGATGTTCATATTTTTTAATGTTTTAATTCTTTTTTTTTTTTTTTGCATTTATACTTGGTTTAATTTTTTTTTATTTATTTTAATTTTTAATTTTTTTAATTTTTTTAATTTTATTAATTTTCTTCTTCTTCTTAATGTTTTGCATTCAATTCTTAGATTAATTTTTCTTTATTATTTATTTAATTTTTTAATTTTTAATTTTTTATTTTTAATTTTCTTGTAAGGTTATTATTTTGCATTATACCTTTGTTTAATTTTTTTTAAATTTATATTTAATTTTTGAATTTTTTTAATTTTTTAATTTTTTAATTTTTCTTTTGTAAGTTTTATTTGGCATATATACTTTGTTTAATTTTTTTATTTATTTAATTGTTAATTTTTTAATTTTTTAATTTTTAATTTTGTAGTTTGTTATTTTGCATATATACTTTGTTTAATTTTTTTTATTTAGTGGTTTAAATTTTTTAATTTTTTTAATTTTTTTTAATTTTTTAATTTTCTTTTGTAAGTTTATTTTATAATTTGTATACGTTTGTTTAATTTTTTTTTTTTATTTAATTTTTTGGGTTTAATTTTTTAATTTACTAACTTTATTTTTGACAATGCTAGCAGTTTATTCGTTGTTGTGTGTCATGTTGTGTGGTGTGTAGTGTGGTGTGTTGATGTGATGTGTGTTAAGTGTGTGTGTGTTGTGTGTGTGTGGTGTGTGTGTGTGGTGTGTGTTGTGTATGTATGTGTGCTGTGTGTGTGTGTGTTGCCATTCTATTCTTAGTTCATTACAATAGTTAGGTAGATATGATTAAATCGTTTGATAAATGTTACTATTGTAATGTAAATTAAACATTGATTATGTTAAAGTATGCATGAAAAATGTGAGTAGGTTACGTTTTTGTATTGCTATGTTAGTTACTTTACTGTTTGCTAAGTGTGGAACTTTGTTAATGTTAAGCGGGTTTATTCGTGCTCAAGGTATGTTAGGTTGTGTCGGTATATTATATTTTTATACAGGTTATTACTATGTTAGCGTTATTTAGTGTGAAAACTTTGTTCGTTAGCATATATATTCGTTGATCAGTGTTATAAAGAACTTGATTTTATGTTATGTTTATTCAAAATGATACTCGAAAATGGGACTTGAACAGATAGAATTTCAACTAGATCAAAAGATCATAACTGGTCAGGAGGGTAGGTTGTGGTTTGATTTAGTGAGTTACTGATTTTAGGGTATGTGAAACATGACAATTTAGTTAAAAATTTGACCTTTAATCAATTAGATCAATAGATCAACATAGGTCACAGAATGGAGGAAAGATCACAACTGGACAGGAGGGGTGGTTGGATAGTGGTTTGATTTTAGTGATTTACTGATTTAGAGTATGTAAAAACATGACAATTTTAGTAAAATATTTGAACCTTAATCAATAGATCAATAGAATCACAGATGCAGGAGGAGGTTGGATATGGTTTATTAGTGCAATTACTCTTTGTAAAAATGAAGTATAAAACAATTTTAGGAAAAATTTGACCCTTAATCAAATAGATCAATAGATCAATAGATCAATAGATCAATAGATCGAATAGATCACAACTGGTCAGGAGGGGGTTGGGTGGGGGTTGGTGGTTTGATTTATGTGATTTACTGATTTAGGGTATGTAAAACATGACAATTTTAGTAAGAATTTGAATTTATCACAATAGATCAATAGATCAATAGATCATATAGATCAATAGATCAATATAGATCAAGAATGGTCAGGAGGGAGGTTGGATTAGTGGTTTGATTTAGTGATTTACTGCTTTAGGTATGTAAAAACGAAATTTGTAAGTTAGTAAACATAAAAAGTGAAAGATATTCTTATTTATTCTATTTATTTATTATTTAATTTATTTAATGATTTATTTTTTTCTTCATCATTCTTAACAATTATTTTCTAAATCTACAGACTCGAAACCTATATAAAGACACCAACATTGTGGTTATACACACAAATATTGAATAACTCGGCACCGCACCGGCGCCAGCACCGGTGACACTACCAACTCTGAATCCTTCTCAGGACTCCTCCTTCCCTAGTTCTTCTTCTTCTTCCTTTCCTCCTCCTTCTGCCTTTTCTTCCTTCTTCTTCTTCCTCTGTTTTGATTCCATGCATGTATATCTTCTTTCTTTCTTTTTTTTCCAGGGAAGGTTCCCCCCCTCCGGTGGGGTCCCTGGACGCTGAAGCCGAATCCGCCTCCAACTCGTTCTCCGACTCCGACTCCTCAACCCAGCCTCAATTCAGTCTTCTACGATCATTTTTTAATTTTGTTTATGGGGCCGCTCCCACATTATGGGGGGGACGCAGATGGACGTATCTCGTCTCCGACGAGTATTACGTCATCATATAAACTCGCAATACCAAATCTTCACCCGTTACGTTAAGCCTAACAGGGTTTTCATGACGAATTTGACCTCGGCGCTAAGGGGGCAGCACCCCCTTTATTCGGTCACCAAAAATCGTCGTGATCAGTTTATTACACATACATAGATGATATTCAAGTTTGAAGGCGATGCTCTATTCCTTCCTTAGCGAAAAGGTGCGTGTGTGTATGTGTGGTGTATGCGCCACGCGCGCGCGTAATAAAAAATAATACAAACAAACACAGACAACTCGGTTTGTCTGTTTGTCGGATGAAGCCCTTCGGGCTAATCAATCCTCCATATACCCTGAATATATTCGCGATACCATTTATAGAAAAAAGTGGTGCGGGACTGGCCGAGCTTACTACACGATTAATCGAATGTTTAATATTGTAAATTATTTTCTTTCTGAATAAACTTTTTGAAATTATAAACAACCAAGAGCACGTCGAAAAGAGCGATTTAAAGATCGATTTAGGGTTAAATCGATTCACGAAAAAATCGGAATTGGAACACAGTCAAAAATGATCATCGATCATTTAAAAACCTATCTAGGAACTCAAAAAGCCCCTTTGAAGGGCTCCCCTTTATTGGGGGGTTAAAAAACCTTGAGTTTCAGGCCTCGGAACCTCGGAAGTCAGTCTTTCCAGACCGTAAAATTCGGTCTCACCGACGCTTAAAAACCTAGGCTTGACAAGTTCACACCTTAAAAACAAATGAAATGAGTGGGAATTCCAAGTCAGCTTGCCGACATGGACTGGAATTTCAAAAAAAACCTCCGAAAAGTGGTTTTCATGTCCTTTGCCTTGCGACGTCATTGCAGGGCTGCAATGAAAAATCCCCAAAATCTCTCCACTGGTTTCACTTGTTGTTCATGGACTAAAAACGTAAAAAGTACTAAAAACAATGCTAAAAAGTGCCGAAAAAAATGCTGTAAAGAGGTCCAAAACTTAACGGGATTAGGTTGCGCTAGATTGTAACGTCAAATCATGGCAAAAACCGTTAAAAAAATTAAGCCAAATTCCTAAAAAAAATGTGTTTTAAAATTGAGGAAAAAATACCAAAAAAATGGCTTAAATTAAACGGATTTTAGGTTGCGCAGATTTAGCGACAATATGGCAACTTTTTGAGTTTGCGGTTCAGTTCCCCTCGCCTATCTGACTAGGGATAACGCATCCGTCATTATGCGTGCAGGAGTACACAAGCAAGGATTCCATGAATTTCATTGCTTTTTACATTTCTTTGACACTAGGTTCTCAATGATGCCATATTTGAACATAGATACGTGAAAAAAAATATATCCAAATCAAACAATCCGTAGGGTCATTCTTAGCAACTCGCTTCAAGTATGCCAAGTATAGAAGAATATGAAACTAATTTAAATTTACCACAGCACCAGATTTATTCAGGATGTTACAAACCAGATGTTTGAATAGGCACAAGTATCATTATGGCTTTTCAAATTTTTTTGAACAAAAAGACGGGCTCTCATTCCTTAGATCCGTTGGCCACGTAGGTCTGCCAGTGATCACTCAATAAAAACCTCTCTTGGCAGGTACTCTAGAACCACACGCGGAACTCTTTGTAACACATGCTAAAAATACTAAAAATTTTATTGCGTACTAAAACTATTTTTTGTTTTATTGTAGGCCCAAGGATAGATCAGAATTGTCATCTTTGCTACATTCTAGAATACCCAATATTCAGACATGATTTGACAGTTTTTTTGATAAAGTAGTAATCAGTCAAAAAAGTGACTAATTCTAACGAGCACAAGATACATAACATGAGTATCATGATTAAGGGGAGATATATTGTTTCTTCTAATAATCATAGTTTTTCATTAAAGCGTTTAAGGATAAGTAAATAAGAAAATATAGATTTTATAACTTCGATATTGTACAATTTCATTTTACTTGCGAGCCGAATCTTGATAAGAACATTTTAATAGAACGTCATGCCTTGAGGATAAATATAACAATAAAAGAGGAAGTATTCTTAAGCAATGGATGTGCGAAATTATATATGTTGTGTAAATTGAAAGGGAAAAAACAGTTCTCCACAGACTCTAAGCTCAATCTTCTAGGTACTTTGTCTCGAGTTTATGAACCTAACGAAGTTGGGCACAGCACTCGTTATATATAAAGTGATACTGAAATTTATCGCATATTATATAGGGTTATTAAAAATCTTCATAGTTTTTTAAATAATCTTTCTTAATTTTTTCGGAATTTATATAATAGAATAATATCTCGGAACCTGGGTGTTAAAATATTTCCTAAGTATGATGTGAAAAATTCTCGGAACTGGAGTTAACATTGAAAGCGTTCTTAGAACCGGAGTTAATGAATAGTAATGTGAAAGAATAGTTAAGTAAAATTAAGAAATGAGGTTAATTGAGCCAATATTAAAAATATGAAAGCTTGATCTCAAATCAATTCTCCAAGGCACATTTCGCCTTCGAATGGATGGGGATCAATCTTTGGGAACTACATATTTTTGTTGACACTTTCATCATGCGCTTGTCTCTGGCTGTCTCATAAGATTGCTTAGAAAATTATTCTTTAAATCTTGCACACTCCTCCTCCCTTTTCCGAGGAAACTTAAAGACCCTCTTCAGAAATATGTAACAGTAAAGCGATTTCAAATTTATATTCTCCTATAAAATTAGTCGCTATACGTAATAAAAATGTCAATAGATAATAGCACATAAAGTGAAGGAAACTATACACAGAATGGCTGAGAAACGCGGTAGGCGCAATTCACCCACATCATCACAATTTTAATTTATGGTTTTTGCACTACAATTTAGAGTCATGCTTTGACTACAGAATAATATGACGGCGGGTGAAATGAATGCGGTGCCAAGTATCAAAAAAAGAAAACTCCTCTATTTGACTGAATTAGTATTAGACTAAATCCCTATGAAGCTGTTAGAGAGCGAAAAAATTTAGTTTGACTTGTTTTATAATGCTAAATACAACAAAATAACAGATAGGAACAAACACTGAAAAAATCAATTATTTCATAGTTTAATTTTATTAATTTTCAAGATTTTTTAAATGATGTTTTTATATATTCTATATATTCATTTATATAAGTAAAGTTAAAAAAAAAACCTCGCATTTTTTCAAATGTGAAATAATCTAATTTAAGACTCATAATTTTAATTACCACTATAATTTATATTATATTATTTATAATAAAATATAAAAACTCTCTAGTATTAAAAACTAATATAATACTAAATAAATAAACTACTATATGTTGAAAAAACAAGACCGCATGAGCAAAAAAAAAAAATTATTTTTTATTTAGTTAACTACGTCTCTCGTAACGTCATAGTATATATATATATTAATATATATATTATTATATAACATAACTGATATACCGTATCCGGGTATCGCGACTATTTACACTATCCGGATGATCTCGCCATATAATTAGATGCCGGTTTAACTTCCAGCGGATATATCCAGGTACCGGTATACTATATAATAATTACACGGTCATAATTATGACTATATCCCGGATATCTATCTCTCTAATATATAAAATATATTTATACTATATTATATATAGTATATACTATATAATATAATATATTTAATATAATATATATATTATTAATTATTATATATTATTATATAAATATAAGTATAATATATGTAATATATATGTAATTAATATAATATACTAATATATATATATATATATAATATTATATATTAAATATGAAGCAATATATACTAAATATATAAGAAATAAAATTTAAATTTTATTAAAATTTTTATTACTTATTATGTAAATTATAAGTAATCTGAAAGCTATAAAACATGACTACTTTTGGAGCAAATATGTTCTTATTCTTATAAACTGAGAGAGGCGTGAGGAGTTGGCGCGTTAGAATAATTAAACCTATTGGGGGACTATATGTAAATTCGTTATTATGTGACTCGCTCAAGACGATTCCGTGTAAATTTCAAGTCTGTAGATTGTATATACAGAGGCGCGTTTCACCTACTCTAGTGTTAAATATGAAATTTCTGTTGTCCGACAGACACGACTCGATATGCAGCTTATTTCGCTCTTTATCTACTATGAGCATATTTTGAAATATTTACTAACATTGTGCATTCTTTGGTAGAGTGTTAGAGATCCCTATTTTGTTCATTAAACGAGTATGAAGTTTATGATAGTAAATTAAAACACTAAAAGCAAATGACTATAGACTTACAATCATTGATAGACGTAATTTGGCGCATGCCAAGATTACGTCAGCGCGCGAGCTCGGTGTGAATGCATGGCGACCAGAACCGCTTCCGACGGACACCTGCTTGTACTATTTATTATTCTTATCGACTTCTACATATAATATATAGAAGCTGATTAGTTCTTATCGTGAGTGGGACGCGAGCATCTGCATTATTGTCTCAGTTATTTGTAATTATACAATACTGTGACTCGCGCACTTATTCACCTATGTAATCTTATAATTTATTGTAATATATGAAATATATTATTAGGATTGAAGAAAATTGGAATCCACTTATATAATTAATATTAAACCTTTCACTCTCCACCTTATTTACTCTTACATTAAGTACTTTAGATAACCTTCTTCAGCGTCTACCTCCTTGAAACTTACGATATCAGAGCTTCATTTTTTTGAGCAAATCAGCATTTTTGAATCAAAACGATTGCCCCATGCGCTTCAACTAACTTAACTATGCGCTCAATATATCGGAGTGTCAATTATATGCTTCATGATGCATCATTCTCGTCACCATCCGATTCTATATTTTTTTATTTCTCTCTGCTATAATAGCAACAGCCTATATAGTTAGCATCGTCTCATATAGCCTTCCGTGATTTCCTCGGTCCAGCGTCTCCTCGGTCTCTTCCCTCGTCCTCTTGGCTCTCTTCTCCTACGCTCCCTCTCTCTCCTCTGACTCTCTCCTCTGGTTCGAGTATCCAGCTAGCACGCGTCTCTTTAGTTACTTCAGTAGATTCTTTGGCCGCGATTCGTGGTCCGGTTCCGGGACATCAGCCTCCAGGATTCCCGCTGTTCTACGCACACACAAGCACCGATCACTTATCACGCCGGTAGTACCGGAGATTTCGTAGGTAACGTAAGACGTATTGAGTTTGGATTCGGAGACGTATTATAATATCGGAGAGATTGGAATTTACTAAGTTCAGGAGGTTTCCATAAGGAAAAATAATAAAGAAGATATAACTTGAAGATAAAATCTGAAGAATTACTAATAATATAACATGAGAAGAGAAAAAATAGAAGAAAGGAAGAAGAAGAAAAAGAAGAAAGGGAAACATTCAAAGGAGAAGTAAAGAGAAAAGTCAGGAAGGATAGAGTTAGAATGATTGGTCTGACGAGAAAGAAAATAATCTATTGTTTAAATCAGTTGTTTAGATGGGCTATCAACAGAGCCTCTGGGCGGTATACACACATTGGTTGCCCTGGTGAGTTACTAGAGAAGATTATAAGTGTAATGAATAGTTTCACACAAAATAGTGAGTTAAGAGACGGGATTTTGTCTCCATTTTAAAGGACATGTGACACTTTCAATTATATAGATACTTATTTTGGGTATGTTAGATATCGAACAATTAAATGTTTCCAGATGACATCAAGAAATAAAAAATAAATAAATAAATAAATAAATAAATAAAAATTTCATTATTCTTATTGTATGTTATATAACTTACAAATATATTACGTATATTTACATATTAACCCTTAAAAGCTAGTAAAATCTACTAAATCAAACCAAACCATTCAAACCAGTGCAATCCAAACCTTCCCCTTTCTGATCACCAATTGTGATTATTGATCTATTGAATTTAAATGTCTCACATATCAATGTTCATTTTACATTGTACATTTAAATAAAAATCAATACTATGGTTGCTATTTTTACAATTTATCCTAAGCAATATATGTATTTGACGTAAAAAGATATTTCACATTAATAAAGCTTACTTGGTAGTATCATATCATCTTAACTATGTAAAATATAACTCCCATACGAGGATACTTAGGCCTCAAAGTTGCTTTTAAACAAGAATAACTAATGCAGATTAATAATTAACATATTGCACAACAATAAAACAGCGGTCTTCTAGATAAAAGTAATACTATTATCAAAAATAAGCTGCTTATTATAACATCCAAAAAGCGGTTAAACTAGATTGTATATCACCACTATTCTTTAGTTCAAGCGTTCGATCTTTCTGAACAATAACAATGATTACTAATTTGTAAATACAACAATCATAAATATTAAGAGATTTTTCTATACACATCCACCATCAGTTGTTGCAAAATCATAAATTAACATTGTTAATTGTATCACAATAGATATACAAAAGAATATTTTCACTGCACGAAACCGTGTAGTTAATTATAACATAACATGACCGAATGAGTATTCCATCATATCTAACACCTACTCCACACGAATTAAAAAATATAATTAAAGTAACTAAATCAAAAAATTGAGCACTAATATTAAGATGAAGCCAAGTCGGGGGACTAAAGGTTGTGCTATTAACCAACACAATATCTAGCAGTCAAATTAAGATAAAAAGAGCTACGTAAACCTTAGAGTTTCATATCAGACGAATCACCACACTTAACAACACGCCTAACATACTCTATCTCGAGACTAAATACAGACATATCAAAAGTGCAAAAACTTTCATCTCTCTAATCGCTTAAAGCTAATACACACACAATTAGTTACGTGAGACTCCGGGATGAATTAACTTAATGCACACAGCATTGACCGGTACACGAATAAACAGCTCACTTAAAGACCCTTGTTATTCACTCATGCTCAAAACATTTAGAACATATTCAGAGCCGATCCTAACCGATAAAGAGGAGATCCGGCATATGTTTAGAAAACAAGCTTTACAGCGAGTTGTCTTCATATACAAATCTACCATATTTAGTATTATATGAATTAATAAAAACGTAAATCGATATGAAATAAATAAGAACATTCATTACATATTAAGTCTCTATTAACACATATTACTTTAACATACCGTATCATCTAAAATTCAAACCTTTGCACAAAATGTTTGTTTTACTGAAGTACAAATTTGAGCAAGTCTTCACATAGATTGTAGGAGTTCTTGCCTCTAGAGACATTCATTGACACACATCCGCACAATAATTGTTCAAGAGCTAGTAGACTTTTTACATTCTTTTTCGCATTACAATAATAAATCTATTAGGAACATCATTTTTCTGCATTATTTATGAGAGAAGATGCAATTAAATTCATTTCACACACAATCTATCCAATCTAACAAAGTTCTGACTCCACTGAAAAAACAAATAGCTTGCAAAGAAACCGTGTAAACGACGTACTTTATATAATAATCCTGGATCGCATAACCTAGCAATCCAGCCAGTACGAGCCGCACCTGTATATTAAGGCATTTCTTTATATGATATATATGATATATATAATATATCATTAGCATATATTATACAAGTAGTATAGACCACATTATATTGTATTTCAAGTTAGTATCAATCAAATCTATTAATGTAATAACACCATAGTATACTATATAATTGAATAATATTAATCGTCTCATTCGAGACCCATATGTTTGAATCTCAGTTCACATTTTCTACAAAAAAATTCTGAATCATGCATATGATTCGTTAATTTTCGAACTTCTTAGAATACGTTTTAATGCTATATTTAATTTTAAGAAAACTTCATTCAGTTGGCAAGCTTCTGGTTCATTATAATCTCGAGAACCATTGGCATTAGTAGAATTTCTAACTTAAACAGAGTAAGCATAAATTACCACTACTACATTTCCTGTGACTCTAAGATATTGTAGTACTCACTTTCCATCAAACTTGCGCTGGTTCTAACATATTATTATTATAAGAATATGTCGACATACCATAAACTTATTCAAGAATATAATTGAATTAACAATGAATAATTAAAAAAAATAGAGAATATATTGATCGCGCCCATATTACGGAAAATAATATGCTTTTCATAGTATATACCAAAGTTAAAAATCACCAGAACCTTTCCAGCCATTTTTGATCTCCGAACTTCCAAGTTTAGTCCTCATATTTCGATTCCCTCTTAAGCACAGTTAATGAATAAAAGTCGATAGTGTCACAGATGACACATATCAGCCTTTTATTTACCCACAAATCGCTAGATTTGATAGGCTGGTCAGAATTAACAAAGTCATTAATATCTAACGAGGAATCTCATACTAGGTTCAACCGAATTATGCCCTAAACGATCAACACTCGTAAGCCTCTACTAATTAATCCTTCTAGACAAGACTATGTGAAAGAGAATTGATTAAACTTCAGAGCTGTAACTTTTTTCCTAAGAGACTGCCGATTTTCGTTTTAAATGTTTCTTCGAAATATATATTTATGTACTTTATGTATATAAATGTTATATCCTTTGATTCACAAAAAAAAAATTAAGTTTCACGTTTATTTTTTTGAATAACAAATCCACTATAGAGGTTTTGCAACATGACTGGTGAGATAGTATCGTAAAGACTTTTCTTCCGCTAAAGTAGACAGACAAATATTTATTGGAGTGTATTTATCATTCATTATATTTTTAGAGTCATCTATGCTTAGATGATTTTTGATAAAAATCTGTTTAGAGGCAGTTATTGGAAATAATTACCAGAAATCTTTTTGAACTTAGAAATTTTTTTCAGAAAGAGAATATGAACCGATATTCACAATAAGAACCATTATCGGACCCAAATTCAAAAAAGAGTTTTATGGGGCATGGAATCTGTTTTTTTATTCTTGGGGGTGCCCCACTAGCACAGAACAAAGATTAGGAACCACTGATCATATTAGGGTGTTAGCTAAAGTCAAGTACGTAGGCTCTTTTTTTTTTTTTTTTTTACTGGACCAATATAATGAAGAAATGAATATGAATGGATTATATTGAGATTCTTTCTTCAGCCAATCAGAATAGAACAGAGTTTATGAGCAGAAGAGAAAAAATTATCAGCAGTCACGATATTAACATGTAATCATCTTAACACATAAATTATGCATAACGTTCAAGTGATCGAAACATTTCAAAAAAGTGGTAATAGAAAGATAATAATACATATCTCATTGAATTATGTTGTAACGACACGCCAATGATTGTATGTTGACTCTTAGATGTCTGAGCGTGATTGAGCTGAAACCACTTTTGTGTCTATAGTGTTCGTATTGTCTATAGTTTGTCAGTTTGCCAAGCTTACTTTCTGTTTCTCTCGTGATTACATTTGTGGAGTTGTTCTTGATAAGATACTCAGAAAAAAAAAGTGTAGAAAGGTGTATAAGATTTTTTGTTTCCTTTATTAGACTAACCTACTTTTATGTCCGTCTGAGGATGTTATACAAACAACATTAAGAGTTTTAATTATATAGTCCAACTAATCATACTGTGAAACAAATACACATATTAAAAAAGTTTTATACATCTAGTATTACAACATACAAACTTAATGCCATCTTGGCTCGCCCTATCATCTAACGGAGCAAAGAACCAATAAAGCTAATTAGTCCTGAGCACGTGCTACCGCACGCGCAGAGGCCGCTTCGCTCGCCCGAGGAAACCAAGCCGAAAAAACTCAATGATGACAATAAAATATGTACTGGAAAAATCCGTAAACTCGAATTATTTTCGTGCTACGTTATTTATTTAATAATACACGAAACTGAAGATAAACAAAATAAAATATCAATAGGACAAATAGCAAAGAATACAATAACTATATAAAAGCTACAAGTCGAAGGATAAACAGTAAATATACCAGAATTGTGCATAGCTCATCAAACAACAGAAATATATCGGTGCCAGAATAACTTAACCGTAATAAGTAGTCCGTAAAAGGATAGTATTGAACATGTGAAACGTTCTAACTGTGACTATAATTCGGCTACACAACAACTAATTGAGTCCTCGTACATCTTATCAGACTGATATGATTCTTCAAGCATTAGCTGTCTTTTTTACAGTCCAGACCCAGTAATTGTTTATGCACAGAACTCTCATTGTAACTAGAAATCTTACTCAGAATAAATTATTTAAGAGCTTTTATAATATTCTGAACTTAGCCCATGAATTGAGATCTACACCCTTCCAGGTGAAATATTGTATCACAGGGTCAGAATGATTTAAACGGAGATTCTTACAAAACAAATATGAAATCTATGATAACAGTCCGCACCAGGCGTTAGTAATGTATTTTAGGTTTTGGTTAGTAAATAGTTAAATCAGTGTTGATATACGTAGAGAGACTGACTAAATAAAATGCGATTTTTTATTTTTATCTTTTATTATTTTTTATTTTTTATTATGTCTTTGCGTCTCTTATATAACTTAAGTACGAACTACACCTGTCGATTATGTTCCTCCTGTACGAACCATGTCTAGGACTTCATTAGCGGTCTCCTAAAGTGGCAAAGTACCATATGACACACCTCCAAAAAGTATATCGCACTTGGCAGAATTCTAACTGTCCATTCTCTTACACGACGTATATGAAATTTTAATGTGGGTACGACACTATTTATTGAGTAGTCGGCAGTCCTCGCCTCGGAGTACTGGTGACCCCCTCTATATACATCTCTACAGAACTATAGTAATAAATTTACACGGAGTTCTATATTACCTTATATCTCAATAATATAAATAGATTTAATAATATATATTATATTCCAAGTGTTTTAGTGTAAAGTACATAAATATTAATATATACCTCTTATTAATACTTTGAGGAAAAAGCTGTAGGAAATAACTAACAGAATATTTTGCACAACTACTAATATATTATATATATATATATAATTATTAATATATAGATATATTAATAAATATAATTATATATATATATATATATTAATTATAATATATATATATATATATATTAATATATATTATATATATTTAATTAATAATTATATAATATATAATATTAATATTAATATAATATCTTGATACGATTAAATTTATTATTGTGCATTAACTTTGCAAATATTCTGAAGTCAAAAGATTTTTGAGATAATAAAACCATTGAAAGGATTATAGAGATTATAGTTAGGCATTATGCTTCATAAACTACTTTAAAATTGTAGGGGCTCATTGTACTTATCATACTACTATCTCATATATTATATTATAGAATCTTTAAACATCAACTGGTAATCTATAGAAACCTACGGCTTTGATCCTGTCTTTCCCTCCTATTTTCTATAACTTTACTTTTATAGTAAGTGTAAATCACCACTATAATAATATTCATCTATGAGGTATCATACCTATTAATAAGTATCACATTAGGCCCCGTACTTATTTTAGACGTCACTAGTATCTTGCAATCAGCCGACTTCTCATGGCATTCCGGGAAGCTTGCAGTAGGCTGACTCATTACCGCGTTCATATCATATCAACCTTAGATGCAGTAGTGCATAATTATATATAGTTATTTTAAGTGAATATTAATTTAATAGAGGGGTATTTTAATATCTAATAAATAATTAAAAGAGTAAATAATATTGAAATATAACGTAATCATAGAGAACAGTGATAAAAGGAGAATGCGACAAAACTGCCGAGATAGCGCCGTTTTATTGATTCATCTAAAGCAGTATCGAAATCCATATATGGACTAATATACGTTACGTGCTTGAATAGTATTTTGATTTAGTAAATCGTTATATATGCCCTATCTACTTACAATAACTTTTGATATATTATTATACTATATTATATATATTTATATTAAAATATATAATATATATATAAATATATATATTAATATAGATATATAAAAAGGCTTTGTATATATAAAATATTTGTTTACAAGCGTCTGAAACTCTGCAATTATATTGATTATTATGCATATATATATATATTTTATATATATTATATATATATATATATAATATATATATAATTATATTATATATATGTTTAAAAAAAAATCAATATTTTGGAGGGAAAAAAATTCCAAATCTTTGCAGGAAAATATATACAATGTAATTCCAAAGAGAAAAAACTGTATGTGCTGTGGGGTATGCCAGTGTATTGGAAAATATTATCCTTGCCTATCCAGATGGATCCTCCTCAGATATTGACGCCATAGGAAAAACGTATAGGGATTATATATCATACTATCCCTAAAATAAGCTGTAAATCATCTTAACTTATATTTATAATAATAAAATCTTCTTATATAGAAGTTGGTTTAACTATAGAAATATTACATCTGAAAGACTGAAGGAAAGACATTATTAAATAATAATAATCTCATAATATTTAATAATTATATATAATTATCCATAATATGCATTGAAAATAGTAATACATCTTAAATTAGATCAAAAATATAATACATATATAATTAATAATACTAATAATATAATAAATCTATTAATAATATATATAAATATAAAATTAATATTTCTGTTATATTAGGCCTGCAACAATTTATTCAGAAGGAAATAATTTTCTTTGTT
>JABUQX010102007.1:10000-16164 GCA_015478945.1 Trachelipus rathkii | reverse complement strand
TATATATAATATGATATATATAATGTATATAATGTATTAGTATACTATATATATATACTATATGTATACATATATATATATAGAAGTATATATATATACTAATATATATAATATATACATATAATATGAAATTTATATATATATTATATATCATATACTATATTATATATATAATACTATATATATATATATATATTTATATATATATATTATATCATATACGTAGATATATAAATCTATCTATCTATATCAGCCTACCAATTTTCAAAATGTATGATATCTATCTATCTATCTATGTATCTATCCTATCTATCTATCTATCTATCTATCATATCTATTCTATCTATCTATATCTATCATCTACTTTATAAGAAAAATCTAAAACGAAGTCTATACACTTAAAATATGCTCTGTAAAAAATGAACGACGCCTAATCAGATAGATGTGTTCTAGATCTATATGTAATTAGCATGCACGAGGCCAGTGAAAAGGCTTACCTATAAGAAAAAACATTAAAAAAATTCATTCCAGGTTGGAATGATTTACTGAAAAACGTTCATCGGGATGCAGTTAACAAATTCATTGCATGGAAAAATAAAGGAAGAAAAGTAACAGGCATAGAATTTAACAATATGAAAAATCCTAGAGCAAAATTTAAATTCGAATTAAAAAAAAAGTGTAGAAATGAAGAAGAGAGAAATATGAAAATAACAACAATACTAAAAAGTTTAAAAACAAAAAAGAAAATTTTTTGAAACCAACGGTACTATCAAAGATGAAAAGAAAAAAGTTACCACCAAAATAGATGGTGAATCTGATGGAATGTTTATAGCAGAGAAGTTTTCAAATAAATTTAAGGCTATATTTGATGATAAATATGTGCCAGTCTAATGGCAATTTTATTTCCAAAGATGTCGCATGGACGGAAGTGTATGAAATGCTTAGTGCTACGGAGATTAGGGCATTATAAATTGAAACCTTCATTGGGACAGGAAATATTCATTTGTTTCACTTAAAATTTGGTACGGAAGACTCCGATAGGTTAATAGCAGAATTCTTAAATGTGTGCATTATGCATAATTATTTCCCAATCAAAATGTTAAGTGGAGTTATTACTCCAATAATAAAAGATCAATACGGAGACTGTTCAGATATAGATAATTACAGACCAATTATAATGTCATCTGTTATTCTCAGATTGATGGAAAAAGGGTTTGTTGGATAGATTAGAGGATTTTGTTACTCTTGACAATAGGCAACACGCGTTAGGAAAACATTATTCAATCAGTGACGGCCATCTATTTTCTTTAAAAGGCAAACTATTGCGAGCTACTACTGAATAGAAGCGATCGGAGTATACGCCCGCTTATTTTGGACTTTTCCAAGCGTTTTGATAATGGTCAATTCATTGCAGGTCTATATTCAAAAAACCTTAATGAGATTGAATATTCACTCGCGTATTTTGAATCAATTAGTAATGAGTATTTACTAAAATCAATTTGTAATGTTAAACACAAAAAAGTGTTTTCCAATACTTGGCAAGTAAAAAAACGGCGTAAGACAGGGTGGAATATTATCCCCCCTTTTGTTCTGTATCTATGTTGATGAACTAATAAGGAATATTGTTAAAAGTAAAATTGGTAAACGAGATTAGGATTCGTATGTCAACATTATTATGTATGCTGAGACATTAGTATTGCTTGCATCCATCAATGGACTGGCCTTCAAACTCTTTATATAAAGTTCAGGAAAATGTTAAACTGATTTATGCCTAAATATCACACCCACACACAAGATTGGTAAAAGATTTTGTAGTGAAAACAATATCCTACGTGAAATAGCAAGTGAAAATTTGAAGTGGACACGTTTTGTTAAGACAATGCAACGCATTCTATAAATATGGTCGGTTTTATATCAATATTATTTAGAAGAAAAGCTTGGCATATTAAAAAGAGCAAGAAACACAATCTTTTTTAAGTTTAATCTTATTTGTTGCGTAGATTTAGCCTGGATCCTAGAATATGATTTGTATTTTGCTAAGATGCCATATTGTCTCAACATTTTATGGAGCAGATTTAATCGGGTTAATTTAGCTACAGTAGTCAATTAATGAAACAATTTGAAACTGGCTTTCACAATGCGATAAAGAAGACCCTTAAAATTTCAACGAGATTTAGTAACCATGGAGTTTGTAAATACGTCGTGAATGTTGCTGTTTAAACATATCTAAATTATATGAAATTATGCACAGTTTTTAGCAGGGCTGCGGAGTCTTAAATAAAATTTTTCGACTCCGATCAACTCCTTAAATTCAAAATTGTGGATTTTCGACTCCGAACTCCGACTCCGACTCCACTTAAACAAAAACTTTGTCGACTCCGACTCCGACTCCGACTCCACTAACACAAAAATTCATCGACTCCGAACTCGACTCCGACTCGGACTACGCTCCCGACTCAGCCAGTCAAACTCAAAATTTCACCTTGACTCAGCTTAGTGCTTACAAAGGTACAATGAGCCCATGTTTTGTTTCAACTATTTTTGTTTCGCTGCTTTGAGAATAAAAAAATATACCACTTTTTCAATGATCTAATGCCAAATGCTATACGCGTAAAATTACCGTAAGGGACTAGAGGTTATAGCGGAATATCTGGCATCCGCATAGTTTTTCTATTACCCGCATCCGACATTTTGCATCGCTTCCGCATGAATGTTTGCGGATAGCGGATAGCTATCATATTATGAATTATGAGACAAATGTTCCCTGCAACTTTCTGATAGACGAAGATGCTCAGACTCGTGGAATTTAGTAGTTGTTCGTATACATGCTTGAGAGGATGAGAAATACATGAAGCTGGTCTCCCCTTTGCTCGAACAAACAAAAAAAGCGTGAGGGCTTGACAGGTGATTGATATACGATTTTAAGGTATTGTAATGACTCTTCTTAAACGTTTGCAGAGTAACTAAAGAACTATTATCTCAGAAAACATTCTTGTTTGCCAGACGAGATTCCTCTAGTTTGCAACGATGAAAGCTGTTGCTAAATGCTGCTATTAAAAATAAGGATAGAAAGGTGACAAAGCACCAATGTTGGAGAATAGATATCAGCATTCAACAGATCTGCAAAAACCGATTACGCATCTGCATTCAGTAACTTTTCTAGATCCTAATACAAAACCAAATTTCTTGAACACGGTTTCACAAAGGGTTAAAATTTATTAGTATGCCTATGTGATGAATGCTGCTAAAGCCAGAAGTTTCACCAGCCAATAAAAAGGAAAAGATTGCAGGAACAGACACACATTTACTATCTGTTAGACGAACCATATGCGAATCATGAACGTTCGTTTTGGATTCTATGTCTGTTAGCGAACATTGCAGAATCCATGAACGTTCTTTGTGGATTTTAGCACGATGAAGGAGTCTTGTTCAGAGTGATCAAAGGACACTCTGTCATGACATCGAAGATTATCAAATGTTGAAAACTATTGGAATCGGATAAAGATCCATTGTTTTGATGTGATCATTGAAAAAGTTTTTAACATCTTGCACTAACTCGGCAGGGGTAATACTTAGCATGCCTTTCATTTAAGTGTTAGTGGCGAGATCTTTTCAGCGATGCAGATCTTATTTACGAAGAAAAGAGAAGCAAACTCTCCCTCTTAAAGGCTCAGGAGCTTTAATTTTTTTAACATAATTTGAGAATTATTAATTCAAGTATCTATTCTATATTCATAACATTTTCTTCAAACGCGGTTGAGGCTGAAGAAAAGAGATTTGGTGGGAGTGACAAAAGAGTGGATCATATCTCGCATCTGACTACACAGATAGATATATATATATAATAATATAATATATATATAGTATATATATATATATATATATAATATAAATATATATAGTATATATATATATACTATATATGATATCATATATTATATATATATAATATTTATAATATTTATATATAATATCACACTCCAGGAAGGCTTCGCCCTGTCAGTGGTCCAGCATCATTCTTTGGCCCGAAACTCCTTCGACCTAGAGCATTTTAGAAAACCATTGTTTTTCGACAATATGTTTCCATGGCTAGTCCTCTGGTTACAAAAACTCTAGTCAGGGTATCGACCTTTCAGTAAACTAGCAAATCTTCTCTTCATTATGCTTCAAAATTGTTCACCAGAGTCATCAGACGGATCTTGCTTCTAGAAGCCATTAAGATCCTCACAAACTGGTCCGCAGGGTAATACAAGCAAAGGAAAGGACCAGGTTGCTAGCTCTCTCGCCCTATAACCATGCGAAGAAAATCTTACACTTGGTCCTGACAGCTACGAAACGTCCAACCTCTCTATAGATAGATACGTATATATATATATAATATCATATATAATAGATATATTAATATATATATAAATATATATATACTAATAATTAATATATATTAATATATACTATATATATACCTTATATATAGTATATATATATCGAAGTACTTGGGGATAGCAAAAAGCACCCATCCGCTTTCAATCTAAGTCGATAAGGCATAAAGAGCAGCGCAGCGCAACACATGACAAACAAATATATTTCAATTTCGGAAACAAATGCCAATTATAATGCAAATTACTTTTTATTTTATTATAAAAACAGCCATTTTTAACAATTAGAACAGTTCTATACTTTCAGTGTTCAATAATTAATAATAATAATAATTAATTAAGAATAATAATTAATAAGAAATAATAATCAATGAATAATAATTAATAATAATAATAATCAATAATAATAATAATAGATAATAATAATCATAAATATAATAATAATAATAATAATATAATAAATACATAATAATAATAATAATCAATCTTATAATATAATAATAATTAATATAATAATAATAATAATTAATAATAATAATACATAATCATAATAAATATAATCAATAATAATAATAAATAATAAATAATACCATAATCAATATAATAATAATATAATAATAATATTAAGTATAATTCTATAATTTTCGACTTCCGACTCCGACTCGACTTCCGACTCCCTTATACACAGATTTCTCCGACTCCAGACTCGACTCCGACTCCCCTTGCACAGAAACTCCGACTCCGATCCGACTCCGACTCCCTGGAAAATTGCACGTACTCCACGGACTCCGACTCCACGACTCGACTCCGACTCCGCAGCCTGGTTTGTAGGGCTATTTAATAGACCAGGTGAATTTATTAAATAAGAATCGATCTTTATTGATTAGAGGTAGACTGGTGAGAGATGTAGAAAAAATATTTCAATCAAAATACAACGTTTTCAAATATTTTTCAAAATGATCTTGATGCCTTAAAAGCTAGAATTTGGTTTATACAAAGTAGAGAAGATCTGTGAGATGATTGCACATAAATTATTATTGTTATTTTAGTTTTTATGGATTTTATTTTTAATTTCTTTTTAAAAAAAAATGTACTTGTTTACGATAATAAAGAATTAAAGTCTAAAGTTTATCTATAAGTCTACTCTATCTAAGCATCTATCTATCTATCTATCTATCTATCTATCTTATCTCTATCTATCTATCTATCTACTCTCAATATAAATTATAAATCTAACTATCTCATCTATATTTTTATATTTATCAATCTATCTACTATCTATCTATCTATCTGATCGGTATATATATATATAGGTATATATATATATAACTATATATATATATATAAATATATATATATATAGTATATTATAATAGTATATATAATATATATATATATATACCATAATATATATCATATATATAGATATTTATTACGTGTTGATGGATAAAACAGATAAAAATATATATATATACCTATTATATACTATATATAATTATATATATATATATATATATATATATTATATATATATATATATATATATATAAATTATATATATATATATGTTGATGTACATATATAATAATATATATATTATATACCTAGTATAGTTATATTTTATTTTCTTTAAATATATAAATTTTATATAACTATAGGTATTATAAATAATTTTATTTTAAAACTTAAATTTTATATTATATATATATATGATATATATATAAATATATATATTTATTAATATATATATATATATATATATATATAATATATATCATATATATGTTT
>JABUQX010102007.1:0-2500 GCA_015478945.1 Trachelipus rathkii | reverse complement strand
ATATATATATATATATATATATATATATATATATATATATATATATATATATTTATAGTGAGAAGGAAGTAGCGCTCCTGAAGCGATGAGATTACCACCATTGGGCATATATGGGGTCTTAGACATCCCATGGCACTCCAGTGCCCAATGGTTCTCCCTTTGCGCTCATATCCACATTCTTCATATTGAGTAAGCTCTCCTTTATCACACACACCATAAAATACAATTACAGACAACACTTTTACCTCTTAAAAAGAAAAAAGGTATAAAAGTAAGCTAAAGGTATTAAAAGACGCAGGATGGCTCCTCATCACCACATTAAAGTCATTGACACCCATCAGTGGCGGAGCTGGTGCCGTCACGGAATTTACGATCTTTTTTGATGTGCGGTCTCCTTTCTTCATATAAATTTCAACCTTCGGTTTAAAATCTAATTTCATTTTCTTGAACATCACATTCCCTCTAAACCTCATCTCTGGCATGGAGGTGCACCCCATGATCTTTACCTTCAACTAAACCTGGATAACCTTGGTATGATCTTTACCTCCAACTAAACCTAGATAACCTTGTTTAACTCTGCTTGTGCTCGTGCTACTAGCCACATGGACGCCGCCTTTTAGGAATTACTGCCATTTTCAAATTCCAGAAACCACGCAATTTATATTTCATCCCACCAGAAAACATATCCATGACACCAAAAAAAATTTTTCTCAGTAGAAAATGCAACAATCTTACTGGTTCCTTTCCTCAATATTCATTTTTCAAAAATGTTAATTTACTTTGTTTCTTCCTTCCCCTTCTTTATTATTTTCCGTCAACATAACTGCCGTTTATCTTCAATTAAAGAACTTTGCTCAAACCTTGCTTATTTCCACCTAGACGATTCCTGAGTGTTATCTCTTCTTCTCCACCTCCATATCCAACATATTTGCGCCAATATTGTAATTTCTTCAAAAGGTGTTATTTCGCTTTTCAGAGCTAAAATAAGAAGCATTTATTCTTTTTTGAAATTTCAAAGGAGAAACACCTATAGCTTTCAAGCTTGCATTCTGTCTTGTTAAATTATTCCGTCTCGCCTTCTACTTTGGCCTCCCTTCTTGCTGGAAAGGTGTTCCTGCACAAAAGAAGGGAACAAATCTCAACCCTCCAACCATCACCAAATCTCTCTAGCTTCTGTTCTTATAGTTTTCGAATTTATCCTAGCAAGAAGATTTGAAAGACATCTCAATTCTTCCAATCTTATCTCTATCATAGTACGGCTGTAAGAAGATTTCTGTTGATCTTCTTTGTAGTCTTCTGTTTCTTATCCTCTTCCTTCTTGTATTTTGTGAATGCACCGTTCATCCTTCAAATCTATGCAAATAGCGGTGTTATTCAGAGTTCTGTTACTATCCCCAACTCTTTTCTACTTTTCATTAAAGACCTATCTCTATTACTTCTTCACATATCCACTCTTATGAAGACGACTTCACCCTTTCAATAA
Organism: Trachelipus rathkii; assembly: GCA_015478945.1. Classification (NCBI taxonomy): domain Eukaryota; kingdom Metazoa; phylum Arthropoda; class Malacostraca; order Isopoda; family Trachelipodidae; genus Trachelipus; species Trachelipus rathkii. The sequence goes on along the minus strand of JABUQX010102007.1, from coordinate 1,017 downwards.
TCCTTCCATTTTATAGACGTCCTTTTCAAACAACAATTAGCTCACGATAGAGGGCACCTCTGATCAACTAGCATCTGATCTTTCTCGAATTCCCTTTGGGGCATTGAGATCAAGGTTGCTTTCAACTCAAAAACTCAGTTGCTCCATCTTTCCACCCACATAATCTTTCACACAACTATAACATCTTCTTTAAAAACATAACTCAAACCCTTCGTCTGTCCTTAATATTATTGGTGTTTATTTTTCTCGTGAAATTGGAAGGATCAAATTGCTTCTCTTTAAACAAGCTTCTAAGAGGTTCGGTGTTTGCTCTGAAGGTGTTCTCAGAATTTCTTTACAATACCTCAGATGCTGGATATTTATGGGTGTCGTTCGCTCCTGTACAGAGTATGCCTCACGTATCTGGAGTGATTCCACACTCCTCTTCAAATGGTTGAATCTAGAGTTTTCGTCTTATCAATCAAATTGTTGCGTCGCTCTTTATTTTCATCGCTATTACAGCGGACACTGCTCTTCTGAACTCTTCAATCACATACCTCCATTGAGATAGGGGGTTCTAGACACACCTTCAGCAGTCTCATTTTCTATGCACCTCTTGACCCTGATCTTTTAATAGTTATGTTTCATCTACATGTGTACTCCACTGGTAAAGCCTGCAAGCACTCCCGTTATTCATTTTCCAAACTACCTATAAACATTTTTGCTGCAGGTTAACACTGTATGATATCTTTAATTTTGTAAATCAAAAGAAAAATTTTTTATTGTTGTAATTATAATAATACAGCGATTATTTTTTTCTTGAGAAAGGTGAAAACAATACACACACACAATTCCAAACACACCTACACCCCACACCCACACACACACACACACACATATATATATATATATATATAGCATATATATATATATATATATATATATATATATATATTTAGTTGGCAATGAAAAATGCTTATGTTTACTGATAAATGTGAAAACATAACAACCCAAATTGAAACTGAACGGGAAGTACTG
>JABUQX010102006.1:27500-30000 GCA_015478945.1 Trachelipus rathkii | reverse complement strand
CTAACATTTTTTATAAACTAGTTTTTTTCTTTTTTCGATAACATATGCCAACCTAAATGTCCTACAAACGATGTGTCTTTACATTGCACCTCGTACCAATGCTCTTCCCTTTTCGTTTTAGAAATATCGTAAACAAAAACGTTTCCTCAATATAATATCTTGTATCTTTTAGCAATAGCAACTCAATAGGCACATTTTTTAAAACCAAAGAAAGCATTTCTATGGGCTGAAACTCTGACATGGTTTATAAATAAATGTGGCCACTATAACGTCAATTATGTAATTCAAACTAGACTACAGCTGAAGATGCGAGCCTTCAAGCACATGGCAATTTCCTTTCAAGCTAATCTCCACATCTCTCAACCAGAGAATGCAGCCATCAGAGATCACTCGGATATTATAAAGAACCCTATATCTCTTCGGAACTTCTACATATGAGTTGAAAATTTATAAATCTTCATTCGTAAAAACACTTAAACCTATTTCTTTTCTTTGTCACTTCACATTACCTGAACTCTCTCTCTCTCCTCTCTCTCTCTTCTCTTCTTCTCTCCTCTCCTCTCTCTCTCTCTCTCCTCTTCTCTCTCTCATATATAAATATTATTATATATATAATATATATATATAATATATATATATTTATATATATATATATATATATAATATATAATATATATATAATATATATATATTATATATATATAGTATATATATATAATATCCCCTACACGGAGATGTCGAGTTAAATTATAAATATTATATTATTATACATATATATATATATATATATATATATATATATTTATTATATATTTAATTATATATATTATATATATAATGTATATATATATATATATATTATGTATATATATATATATATGACTCTTTCTGTGTTCTACGACTCCGTCAGTTTTGAGATTTTTTTTTTGTTTTTTTTTAATGTATTTCTAGTTATGATCCTAATAATCAATTCAAGTGGCTAACGGACATGATGTCCCCCAAAAAATATAGGACCTTTTACGTTTTACAACTCCGTCTGTTTTATTGTTTTATTTTATTTTTTTTTTACTAAAAGGAATACCCAAGGCTAAACCGCAAAGATGGCCCAGGAATCGGGGGGTGCTCTCGGCCTTCCCCCGGGGAACTATTGTAGGACTGGATTTTCCCCCCTCCGGGGAGGGTCTCCGGAACCCCCGCCTATGGATTTGGACGTTGTACGGGGTTCCCTCCGCCCTCCCTCTACGGGGTATGGGAAAACGTTCCCCCCTCTGTCCCCCGTCGGCTCGAGCCCCCCCCTAAATTTTTTTTTTTTGCCGTTTTTTTTTCAGTAATTTTTTTTTTAAACATTTATATATAGTATTTTATACGCTGATTCCAAGTATGTAATTGGTTTTTCTGTAAGTGTCGTATTTTTCGAGATATTTAATTTATAAAAAACTGTTGTTTTTTTTAACATTTGTGTAATAAGGCTTTATTACGCTAGTATTCCAAATACTGTAAATTTGGTTTTGCTTGTAAGTGTTCGTACTTTTCGAGACTATTTCATTTTAAAAACAATAATTTAACAAAAATGGGATTTTTAAAGAATCATTTAAAAATTACTTCGTAACTTGAATCATGTTCGCGTTAACCACTGAAATTTCATTGTTGGATTCATATAGTAGCAAGTATGCTAAAAACAAAACAAAAAAAAATTAAAAACTGACGGAGACAGTCGTAAAACAGAATAGGACCTATATTATATAGTATAAATATATATATATATATTATATATAGTATATAATATATATATTATTATAATATATTATATAATATAATATATATATAATATATATTATATATATATATATATATATAATACATATATATATATATATATATATATAGTATATAGATTTATTATATATATCTTTTCTTACTATTTGTTTTCCTTGTTTATTTTACTTCTAGTTTTTATCGTCTCTGATGTTTCACGGAAGACATTGAAACCTGTAACATTTCAACACAGATCTTTTGTGAAATTTTGTTTTATATTTACATTTAACTACAGTAGCACTAATCTTATTAATTTGATTAAACCTCTAGAACGTCATTTTCGGGTATTTTTCTGTGTCTGTAGTCCTGTAGTCATTGTTTCGGCGTTTTCATTTTTCCAACCTAATTTTTTGACATTTTTCGTATTCAACTTCTACGTGCATTTTGTGCGTTAAAACTAGACGGCCCATCATATGTACTATTCAAGTTTGAAGTAACTTTCGAAAAAAACATGTAGAAGTTGAACACGAAAAAATATCAAAAACTTAGTAAGTTTGGAAAAAATGAAAACGCCGAAACAATGACTACAGACAAAACAAAAAAAAAAAAAAAAAAAAACGACGCCGAAAATGACTTCTAGAGGTTAAGAAAAAGCTGCGGGTTTGCTGCTTTCCTTCATCAAAATTGTCCTGAAAATTAAGGAATTTCTATGCCCCATTTTTAGGGTGGGGCTAAAATGGGCGTT
>JABUQX010102006.1:20000-22500 GCA_015478945.1 Trachelipus rathkii | reverse complement strand
GGAAAAAACAGGAAAATTACATCCTTATAAAGCTTCCATAAAACACTGAATCTTTTAGTTTTTGTTTACATTCAAACTACTTATTTGCTTTAAATTTGTATATTATTTTTTAATCTTTAGTATTTCTTTCATTTATCTCTCATTATATGTAAATTTGTTATACATATATTATTTCTTATTATCAATATTCTTCACTTAAATCACTATTTTAATTTCATCTTATCAATAATTAATTAAATTTCTATGATTACACTTAAATATACTACTTAAATTTATCTTTATTGAAAAGGAGACTAAACAAGTAATAATTAATTTAAGTTATATAAAAATTTGTAACAAAACAATCTTTAAAAACATACTGTTGCATTTCTATTAAATCCTCAACGAGCCAAATATAACCAAAATAAGTCATAAACAAAAGGAAATTTCAGATCTTCTATCTTATATATTTTTTTCTTTCATTTAGAATAAGAATAGACAATTAATAATCATGAATAAATTTTTTAATGAAAAAACTTTTGAATCTATGAATTAATATAATATATAATATATATATATATATATCCATATAATATATATAATAATAATATAATATATATTATATACTAATAATAATATGTAGGTGTGTGTCGTGTGTGAATGTGTTGTGTAATTTGTGTAAATCGTTGATATTAAAGCTTACAATAGTCAGAAACAAAAACGTACAGACTAACCATTGAAATGTGGTGTGTGTCGTGTGTGAGGGTGTGTGTGGGATGTGTGAGTGTGCATGTGAGAGTGTTTATGATAAATTGTTAGGAAGATATAAATATTAATAACTGTTATGTATAGCATCAATATTATTTATCTGGACATAATTAATATCACAAACCAAACCTGATTGGAAAATACTTATAAATGTTTGAAAACCAACAATGTTAAGATTACAACCACCACATACAACTTAGATTATATATATATATATATATATATATAATATTATATATATACATTATATAAATATATAATATATATATATACTTATATATATATCATTTATATATAACTATATATTTATACTATAATACTACTATATATACATACCATAGATATATATATATATATATACCTATAATATATATATTAATACTATAAATATAATATATTATAATCATATATACTACCTAAAATACTACACTACTATATACCATTACAATAATATACATACTCATATCATATAGTATACTATATATATATAATAACTAATACCCTATAACTATATAATACTACCTATAATACCTATACTACTAACAACTATACTATATATAATTATATTAAATATATAGTCACTTAAATATACAAAAATAAAATAATATAAATAACTAACTATATACTAAAACAATATACAATAACCACACAAAAATCAAACAAAACACCCATAATCATAAACATAGACAATACTATACCTAAACCCCACTATATAACCTACTACTACTACTACTACCCATATAATACTAACCTACCACACACAACTATACTAATAAACTATAAATACAACACAAATTACCTAACTACTAAAAACACATAATAATAAATAATATACCTCCTAACATAATCAATATAATACTATTACTAATAAACCATACTATAATAATACTAATACCATACACTCATATACTACCCCACTATACACTATATAATATACCCCCTACATACCTATATATATAATAAATATATACAACCTATACAATATATACCATACTATAATACTATATATCTATAGTATATATATAACTACGTACATAAATACCAACCTACCAATAACCTATATATATACATAATACCCCCTAACCCTATACAACTACTATACCCCCCCTACCCCACCCCTCATCACCTCACCCCTACCTCCATCACCCCTACCCCTACTACCCTATACCCTCACTCACCTCACCTATACCTCTCCCCCCCCCCTCATCACCCTTCACTCCCCTATCACTACCCTACTATCATACTCCATAAACTATCACCCCAACTCACTCATCTCACTATACTCTACCCCTATCACTACCCCCATCCACACCTACACCCCTCACCCCCTACCATACCTCACCCACTCATATTCACCCCCCTACCCCCTCACACTCACATACCCCCTCCCCCCAATAACCCCTACTCATATACGTATACTATATACCTTTTACCCCCAATCTTTCACAGATCTCTACCCAACCCCCCCCCCCCCCCCACCCCCCCCCCCCCCCTCCCCCCCCCCCACCCCCACCACATACGACAGCGCAGGTGGTAATCTCAGCGAGAGACTATATTAATATATATATATATATATATATACATATATATATATATATATATATATATATAATATATATAATATGACATCTGGAAAAGCTGGAGTAATTGTGAGGTAAATTAATTTATGTAATTATTCTTCGGACTTGTATTCTTCTTTCCTTTCACGAGAGAATTACCTTATTATTTTCATTTTAATTAACTGAGCTTAAAG
>JABUQX010102006.1:0-15000 GCA_015478945.1 Trachelipus rathkii | reverse complement strand
TCCATCTGAGAGGTTAAAGCAATAGTAGTTTAAACGGGCCACTATCGTTGTTAAGGGTGGGTTTGATGTCGGCAATATGTAAAGATTCTAAAATATTTAAGTTGGTTGGTGATTTTTTTGTTTGGGTTAGTATGGAAAAATTTGTGTGATTGAAAGAATGGTCGTGCGTGTGAGCGTGGTCACGTATAGCGGAGTGTGAAGGGGAATTGAGTAGAAGGTTGGTTCGTGTGGAAATCCCTCTATGCTCATCTATTCTTACAATGAGTTGGCGTAAACTACTACCAACATAAACGGCATCACAGCCGTTACAATTGAATTTGTAAATAACAGAAGAGAGGAGCAGCGAGGGTGTTTTTTCTTTATGGTTACAGAAAGAAGAAATTTTAAAGGAGGAATTGAAAATCAAGTTGATGTTTAATTGTGGGAAACTATTATTTAAAACGTGGGCAAGGTCCTTACGTAATTTAATGTAAATATGTTCATAATAAGGTAGGGGAATATATAAATTTAGTTTAGGGGTTGAGAAAGTAATGGGGGGAGGGGCCAATTCAGCATTTAAGAGTTTGTTAATAAATTTGTGTATGAGAGAGGGAGGGAAGAGGTTTGATACGAAAAAATTTGACAGAAAAGTGAATTCTTTGTGCAGCAAACTATAAGAGGAAGATAAATGAAAGGCTCTGTATAAAAGGGTTTTAATACTGTTACATTTGAATGCAAGGGGGATATGGCTGAAAAAATTTAAGCCTAGCTCTGTAAAGGTCTTTTTTCTGAAAATTGAAGTGGAGAAATCTGATGAAGTTTTTCTGATGAATAAATCCAAAAATGGAAGGGAGCTCTCCGACTCATCCTCATGGGTAAAAGTTATGTTGGGTAACTGTGAGTTTACATAGTCAAAGAAATGAGGAATTTTGTTTTTGTCTGTAAAAAGTAGGAACGTATCATCCATATATCTTTTATAGTTAATTGAATTTAAGTTATTGAATAAAGAAATAGCTTTTAAGTTTAGAGAATGTAAACAGATAGATGAACGTTACCATGTTTGTTATAGTAATTTACAAAATAATTTGTCATTTATAGATTTTCTTTTTGTTACTAATAAGTTATCAACGCTTGTTTCAAGGCGGATAGAGGTTTGCAAATCCACACATAAAAATAAACTAAGATCGCTCAATTTACATTTTGACGGTGTCCTTCCAGATGCTGATAAATACATTTTTAACCTTTCAGATAAATTACTCTCGTCCAATGAAAAGAGATTACTAGGCCTAGGCTTAAATTTTAACCTCCCCCGATTTAATATTAACTTCATTAGTTATTTTGGAGCTTTTGAGAATTTACTTCACATTTTAAAAAATCATGAACCTTATAATTTAGATTTTAAAATGTTTACCCTAAAAATTAAACAGATTGTCCATAAACACTTTTATAAATTCAACCCAAGAAAAATTTTTTCATTTTTGATTTCAAAGTCTGATTTTGTTACATTGAAATCTCTTAAAGAAGATACATCTATCATTATTTGCAGACCAGACAAAGGTCAGGGAGTAGTATTAATGAACAGACCAGATTACGTCGCCAAGTTAAAAAACATTCTTTCCGACACGTCAAAATTTAACCCTATTACTAACAAAACCCCAATTAACTTGTCCCTCTCATTGGAAGACAAAGTAAACCGTTACCTTAGAAAACTCCTAAAAGCTAATAAAATTAACAAATCCACTTTTAATGACATTTATGCCCATGGTTCGTCCCCTGGCATTCTGTATGGTCTCCCGAAAATACATAAGAACAACGTACCGATCAGACCCATTCTAACAGCTTTTACGACTCACAATTATAAACTGGCAAAATTCTTAGTCCCTCTACTAACTCCTTTTTCGACTAATGATTATACAATAAAGAATTCCTACCAATTCAAGAACTGGCTTTCCACTATTAATCTACATAATTATTTCATGACTAGTTTTGACATCGAATCACTTTACACTAATATCCCCATTAATGATGCCATTAACATCCTACTAGATAACATTTTTCGTTTAAATACTCAATTTAATGGTTTTAACAAGACAGAATTTAAAACACTTTTGCAACTCGCAGCCCAAGACACATATTTCTTTTTTAATAATGTATTGTATGCACAAACTAATTCTCTAGCTATGGGCTCTCCATTAAGTTCAATCCTGGCCAATGCATACCTAATACACCACGAACAATCTTGGCTTGAAAATTGTCCCCCCTTCTTCAAACCAACATTCTATAAAAGATATATGGATGATACGTTCCTACTTTTTACAGACAAAAACAAAATTCCTCATTTCTTTGACTATGTAAACTCACAGTTACCCAACATAACTTTTACCCATGAGGATGAGTCGGAGAGCTCCCTTCCATTTTTGGATTTATTCATCAGAAAAACTTCATCAGATTTCTCCACTTCAATTTTCAGAAAAAAAGACCTTTACAGGGCTAGGCTTAAATTTTTTCAGCCATATCCCCCTTGCATTCAAATGTAACAGTATTAAAACCCTTTTATACAGAGCCTTTCATTTATCTTCCTCTTATAGTTTGCTGCACAAAGAATTCACTTTTCTGTCAAATTTTTTCGTATCAAACCTCTTCCCTCCCTCTCTCATACACAAATTTATTAACAAACTCTTAAATGCTGAATTGGCCCCTCCCCCCATTACTTTCTCAACCCCTAAACTAAAATTATATATTCCCCTACCTTATTATGAACATATTTACATTAAATTACGTAAGGACCTTGCCCACGTTTTAAATAATAGTTTCCCACAATTAAACATCAACTTGATTTTCAATTCCTCCTCTTAAAATCTCTTCTTTCTGTAACCATAAAGAAAAAACACCCTCGCTGCTCCTCTCTTCTGTTATTTACAAATTCAATTGTAACGGCTGTGATGCCGTTTATGTTGGTAGTAGTTTACGCCAACTCATTGTAAGAATAGATGAGCATAGAGGGATTTCCACACGAACCAACCTTCTACTCAATTCCCCTTCACACTCCGCTATACGTGACCACGCTCACACGCACGACCATTCTTTCAATCACACAAATTTTTCCATACTAACCCAAACAAAAAAATCACCAACCAACTTAAATATTTTAGAATCTTTACATATTGCCGACATCAAACCCACCCTTAACAACGATAGTGGCCCGTTTAAACTACTATTGCTTTAACCTCTCAGATGGAAAGTTTTGTCATTCTTCAACCCGTATTGTTTTTTCGAGTGTAATGCATTTTATTGTAACTAAGTAAGTTTCCTCACGTGTTTGTTCTTTCATTGAAGTGTTAATTGATTATGCAGGTTTTAAAAAGTTATCCCTCATATAATATATAAAAACCGTTCATTCATGTCATTTATTTTGTTATATATTTTTAATATTTTCTATGTTAATTTTCGAGTTTCCAGTTCTGTTAACCCACTTTTGTTTTTTGTGACATTTTTGTAAGCTAATTTAAACAAGTTTTGTATGCTAATGAATTTCTTAGTTTTATATTGTTAGACTATCTCATATTATTTATACTTGTTCCATTTATTTTTTTAATTATTTATAAGCCTGAATGATGGAACTCAGTCGAGTATGCGAAAACGTGCGTTTTTTGTCAATAAAGTTTCATATCTGCCAGTGTCGTGTCTAAACCTGGGATGTTGCTTTTGTTCTATAAAGTTAAAGAATTTCGCCACCACTAAGAGTTGGCACAATATTATATAATTATATATATATATATATATATCATATATATAGTATATATTATATATATATAATAATATATATACATATATTATATATATATATTGATATATATATCTATATATATACTAATATATATATACGTATATGAAAGGAAGGACAAATGTTAAATTTAAAACAAATGGGAGAAGAGAATTAATATTCTGAATTACTTAACACACTCATCTTACCTAAATGATTAAATTTAATTGCTTAAAATGAGAGTGAGCCGAAGTGTCTGAGAAACACTTCAATTTTATTTCAACTATTTCGATATGTTAGAGAGGGCAAGTCCAATAAAGTTTTTCATTCCAATAGTAGTTCTCAAGTAGGTTTCAGAAGTCTTAATGTTGAAAGCTTCTTCTACTGAAGATTCAAACACGGGTAAAATGCCAGTATTTGCAAAAAGATGTAAATATTTGGAAATTGTGATGCGAACAAGAAAACTGTAGTCTATTGCTTTTGTGGGCCGATCTGTGCTGTGATGCCATTTCAAGCTCCCATAAATCCCATTCTGCTTTACTAAATCTTCATTTTAGCTTTCGAGATCTTCCTTGTAAAAAATATTAACACAATTTATTAATAATATAATACAAAATAATCACACCAGTTCCGTTATGGAAAAATTGCAAGGAAATTTAAAAAACCTCTCTCCTAATGCTGATATTAAATCATCAAAAAATGGTATAAAAATGGTGTGCGATAATTAATAAGTCTGTGGGTCGGGAAGTAGGAATGTTGGGTCTGTCTTTTTGGAATTTGTTAATTCTTGGTACAGCAATTTCAATCCTCAGTTCAGATTCAGATGCGCTTATACATTCTTCAAAAAATCAGCTGAAATTCAAATGTTGCATTTTCTCTGATTTCAAGTTTAGTTTTAACTTATGGACTTACGAGATTTGTTCTTGACAGCGACAATTTATATTAAATTAATTTAACTTCTGCACATTTATAATTATTAAGCGATAGATGCCTAAAAATATTTTAGTCAAGAAATCCGGGGGGCCATGGCCCGCGGCCCCCCCTAAACTACGCCACTGTATATACTTAATAGTACCTATATATATTATAATTATATATATTGTATATATACTATAATAATAATATATATATATATATATAATATATATATATATATATACTAATATACCATATATTATAGTATATATATATATATATATATATATAATTTATATTATATATATATATATATATCATATACTATATATATATATACTACTATATATATATATATATATATTATATATATATAATATATACTATATATATAATATATATATATACCGGGTATATAATATATATATATATATAATATTATATATATATTATAATTATATATATATATAAAATTATAGGGTCATGTTTAATTTTTCTTACGTTCCTGTTGGATGAAGTAGTGTTAAGTAATGGAAAAAGGAATTACCAATGAAAGAGAAGATAAGTTATTTAATATTTACAGTATTTGGTGAAAGCTAAATAAATTTTTAATTCTTGTCTTTTATAATTTTTATTTATATATTTAAGTTTTATTAAACAATTTTATTTATTATTAACCTTGTATTGGGGCTAAAAAATGTTCAAGAATGATCTTTCAGATATTTTAATTATTGTATTAATGTTTCTGTATGGTATTTATATACATTTACATTAAAACAAAGAGGAATAAAATATTTGTCAGCCAGTGTGTTTAATTCAATAACTACTTGCGGAAGGTAACATAAATCATTATTTTAAATTTGAAATCTGATTACCTTAGTTAGTTACGTTAGTGTAACCGTTATGATTAAGTCAGGTTAGTTAGGTTAGTTATTAGGTTAGGGTTAGATATTTTAGATCAGGTTACGTATTTAGGTTAGGTTGATTAGTTAGGTTAGTTGGTTAAAGTGAAATTAGGTAGTAGGGTTAGATTAGGGCGCGTAGATAGGTTAGTATTGCATTAGATTAAGAAAGTTCAATTGTTAAAATAAATATTTATTTCACAGTGTGCTAAGTTAATCCAAGATGCATTGGTGAACAAACGATGACGTGAAAGGACGTGTGTTTTTAATAAAAACTAAAAGACAAAAAGAATGAACATAAAGATGATTGATTCAAATATGTGCGATTATGCGATGGAGTAAAAGAAAGAAAGAAACAAAATCTATTTGTTGAAATATATTAAAGGATAACTGCAGAAATTTTAAACATACAGACAACGTATATATTATATATATATATAGTATATATATATATATATAAATTATATTAATTATATATATATAATATTATATATATATATATTATATATATATATATATATATATATACTATATATATATATATATATATATATAGATATAGATATATGTATATATATATATTAATTATATATATATACTATCATATATATATATATATACTATATATATATATTAGTATATATTTATATATATTATATATATATTATTATATATATATTATATATAAATTATATATATATATATAAATTATATATATATATAATATCTATATATATATAATATCTATATATCATATATATACTATAATATATATATATATATAGATATATATATTATATATATATATATATATATATATATATATAATATATATATATGACCTGTTATGTTTTAACGACTCAGTCAGTTTTGATGATTTTTTTTTTTTTATGAGATATTTCTTAAGTATATTATCCCTAACAATCAATTTAACGGGTGACGACATGATTGTCAAAGAATTATAGGACCAGGTTACGTTTTCGACTCCGTTCAGTTCTAATTTTTTTTTTTTAACTAAAGGAATACCAAAGGGTAAACCGCAAAGAATGGCAAGAGTCGGGTCTCTCGGCCTTCCGGGACGACGGGTAGGACTATTTCCCCCCTCCGAAGGTCTCGGAACCCGCTTTTATCGTTATTGGGTGTCACGGGCGGTTCCTCCACCTCCCCTACGGGTATGAACGTCCCTCCCTCTGTCCCTGTTCGGCTCGAGCCCCCTAATTTTTTTAGTTATTATTTTTTTCTTTTTGACATTTTTGTAATAAGCTTTACCCGCTTTCCAAATATGTAATTGTTTTCTGTAAGTGTCGTACTTTTCGCGATATTTTTTTTATCCTTTTATTTTTTTTTTATAATACCACAACCAGTCTCAACTTGCAATTGCGTTTTTCTGTACGTTTCGTACTTTTCGAGATATTTAATTTTGAAAATTTAGTGAAAATAAAATGTGATTTTAAATAATTATTTTAAATATTTCGCTTTTGAATCATTCCATCACCACTGAAATGTCGATTGTTAGTATCATAATACTAGCAATATGTTAAAAAAAAAAAAAAAATTCAAAACTGACGGAGTCTTAAAACATACAAGGGCCTATAATAGATATACTATATATAATTATATATATATATCATATATATATATATAAATATATATAATAAAATATTATATTATATATATATTATATAATATAATATATATATATCATATATACTTATATATATATATTATAATATATATATATATATTATATATATATATAATATATTATATATAATATATAATATATATAATTAAATTAGTATATATATACATATATATAATATATAGAATGTATACTACTATAATATATATATATATATATATTATATAATATATATATATATCTATATATATATATTATATACTATATATTATATAATTATAGTATATATATATATATATATAATATATATATATATATATATATATATATATATATATATAGTATAGATATATATATATATATATATAATTATATATATATATTATATGAATATTATAATATAATATATATATAATATATATCATATATATATATATATAATATATACTATATATAATAATATATATATATATATATTAATAGATACTTATATATATGATATTATATAATATATATATATAATTAGTATATAAAGAAATATATATATAATATATAATATATTATATAGTAATATAAATATATAATATATTAGATATCATATATATATAATATATATATATATATATATAATATAATATATATATTATATATATATATAATATATATATATATATATATATATATATATATATATATTATATAGTATATAATATATATATATATATATATATATATATACTATATATATTATATATATATAATATATATATATATTAATATATATATATATAGTAAATATATAGTATATATATATAATATATATATATTGATATATAGCTATATATATATATATATATACTAATATACTATATTATCTATATATATATATATTATATATATATATATATATATAGTATATATTATAGTATATATTATATTATATATTATGAAAAGGAATGTAATGTTGACATTTATAAAACTTCAACTTCCATTGAATATATTCCATTAATGTAAGTTATTATTTTACCAAATAAAAATTTAAAACTAAGACTGTTAAAAATTTAAACTAAAAATTTTTATGATTTGGAGAAAAAGTAAGGATTTTATAACTGAGAATTATGATACTATTATAATAGAAATAATATAATAATATATTTAATAATACTATATAATATAGTATATATAATATATACTAGATATAATATATATATATAACACACTAATATATATATAATATATATAATATTATATAATTATATATATATTATATAGTATATAATATACTATATATAGAGTACAATATTTGCAAAATAATAGAATTATATAAGATGTTAAGAAAGAACATATATGAGAGTAAAAGAATTAACTGCCTTCTCTTGGATTGAACCAACGCATGTTGCGCGTGAGGACAATATGCCCAGTGCGATACGATTGAGCCATCCTCCAACCCAAAAAAGTTGGATTCAAGAACAAATATAAGCAACCGAGTTCCGTCAAGGCGACATCACAGGGGTCCAGCCTGTCCTATCTCTCCTTCTTTATATTTTTAGATGTTAAATATTTCATAATAATCGCAATTATATCAGATGTAAATAAAACATATAATGAGAAGGTAACGAATTAACTGCCTTCTCTGGGATTGAACCACGCATGTTGCGGTGAGACAATATGCCGGTGCTATACGACTGAGCCATCCCCAACCCAAAAAGTTGGATCAAGAACAATCATAAAGCACCGAGTTCCGTCAAGGCGAAATTTCACAGGTGTCCAGCCTGCCTACTCTCTCTTTCTTTATATTTTATAATGTAAATATTGCCATAATAATCGCAAATTATATAAGAATGTTAAAAGAAAGAACCATATAAGGTTGAGAAGGTAAAAATTAACGGTGCCTATCTCTGGATTGAAACCACCGCATGTTGCGCGTGAGAAAAAAAAAAAAAACGACAAAGCCGGTGCTATACGATTGAGCTGCATCCTCCAACCCAAAAAAGGTTGGATTCAAGAACAATTATAAAGCAACCGAGTTCCCGTCAGGGCGACATCACCAGGTGTCCAACCTGTCCTATCTCGTTCTTTATTTTGTAGATGTTAAATATTGCATAATTAATCGCAATTATATAAGATGTTTAAAGAAAGAACATATCAATGAAGAAAGGTAAAGAATACACTGCCTTCTTGGATTGAACCACGACTGTTGCGCGTGAGGACAATATGCCGGTGCTATACAACTGAGCCATCCTCCAACCAAAAAAGTTGGATTTCAAGAACAATCATAAAGCAACGAGTTCCCGTCAAGGCGACATACCAGGTGTCCAGCCTGTCATATCTCTCGTTCTTTATATTTTTAGATGTTAAACTATTGCATAGAATTCGCAATTACTATTAAGTGTTAAAGAAAGAACATGATAATGAGACGAGAGATAGGAACAGCTGACACCTGGTGATGTCGCCTTTGCGGGAACTCGGATTACTGTCATGATTGTTCTTGAATCAACTTGGTTGGGAGGATCGCTCAATTCGTATAGAACCGGGCATATTGTCCTCACGGCGCAACATGCGTGGTTCAATCCCAGAGAAGCAGTTTAATTCTTTACGTTCTCATTATATGTTCTTTCTTTAAACATCTTAATAATTGCGATTATTATGCAATATTTAACATCGAAAATATAAAGAACGAGAGATAGGACAGGTTGGACACTGGTGATGTCGCCTTGACGGCGGGAAACTCGGTTGCTTATGAATTGTCGTGAATCAATTATTTTGGTTTGGAGGATGGTCTCAATCGTATAGCACGGGCATATTGTCCTCACGGCGCAACATGCGGTGGTTCAATCCCAGAGAAGGCAGTTAATTTTTTACCTTCTCATTATATGTGCTAATTAACTGCCTTCTCTGCGATTATTATGCAATATTAACATCTAAAATATAAAGAACAAGGGATAGGGACAGGCTGGACACCTGTGATGTCGCCTTGACCACGGGAACTCGGTTGCTTTATGATTGTTCTTGAATCCAACTTTTTGGGCTGGAGGATGGCTCAATCGTATAGCACCGGGCATATTGTCCTCACGCGCGGCAACATGCGGTGGTTCAATTCCAGAGAAGGCAGTTAATTCTTTACCTTCTTCAATTATATGCTTCTTATTCTAGAACATCTTTGATCATTGCGTTATTATTGCAATATTTAACAATCTAAAAAATATAAAGAACGAGAGATAGACAGCTGGACACTGTGATTGTCGCTTGCGGGAACTCGGTTGACTTTATGATTGTTCTTGAAATCCAATTTTTTGGGCGTGGAGGAGGCTCACATCGTATAAGTACCGGGCATATTTGCCTCACGCGCAACTGCGAGTGGTTCAAATCCAGGAAGGCATTTTAAAATTCTTTACCTTTTCATTATATGTTCTTTCTTTTTAACATCTTATATAATTGCGATATTATGCAATATTTAAATCTAAAAATATAAAGACGACGAGAGATAGGACAGGGTGGACACCTGGTGATGTCGCCTAGACGGGAACTCGGTTGCTTTATATCTGTTCTTGAACCCAACTTTTTTGGGTTGGAGGATGCCTCAATCGTATAGGCACCGGGCATATGGTCCTCACGCGCAACATGCGGTGTTCAATCCAGGAGAAGGCAGTCAATTCTTTACCTTCTCATTATATGATCTTTCTTTAACATCTTATATATAATTGCGATTATTATCCAATATTTAACATCTAAAAAATATAAAGAACGAGAGATAGGACAGTCCTGGACACCTGGTGATGTCGCCTTGACGGGAACTCGGTTGCTTATGATTGTTCTTGAATCAATTTTTGGGTTGGAGGATGGCTCAAGGTCGATATACGCACCGGGCCATCAATATGTCCTCACGCGCAACAACATGGGTGTTCAATCCTTAGAGGAAGCAGTTAATTCTTACCTTCCGATTATATTTCTTTCTGTACATCTTATATTAATTCGTGATTATTATGCATATTTAATCTAAAAAATATTAAGAACGAGAGGATAGACAGGCTGGACACCTGTGTGATGCGCCTTTGACGGGAACTCGGTGCTTTATGATTGTTATGAATCCAACTTTTTTGGGGGGGGAGGATGGCTCAATCGTATAGCACCCGGGCATATATGTCCTCACGCGAAACTGCGTGGTTCATCAGAGAAGGCAAGATTAATTCTAATAACCTTCTATCAAATTATATGTATCACTTTCTTTAACATCTAGATAATGGCGATGATTATGACATATTAACATCATAGAAAATATAAAGAACAGAGATAGACAGGTTGGACACCTCGGTTGATGTCTGCCTGACGGGAACTCGGTTGCTTTCTGATTAGTTCTTGAATCCAACTTTTTTGGGTTGAGGGATAATTGTATAGCACCGCGCATATTGTCCTCACGCGCAACATGCCGTGGTTCAAATCCCAGAAAAGGCAGTTAATTCTTTACCCTCTCATTATATGTTCTTTCTATAACAATATATATAAGAAATTATAATTTGTATATGAAAAATATATATTTTAAGATATATAATATATACATTATTTATATTTTATATATGTATAAATATATATATATTATATATTATATATATATATATATAATATATATGGTAATGTGAGCTGATGACTCGCAAACGCTTGAGTAGTTTTTTATGTGAAAAAGTTAAAAATGCAGCTATAATTGACCAGAAATTGCTTTCGATGTGAAGCTCAGATCTTTCCTTTTAAAACTCTGAATTAAAATTGTATGAACTTATTTCGAATTGTGTTTAGTTATAAATTATTTTCTTAGGTACGAATTATCGGTCAAATAAAATAAAATCATAACTGGCTTTCGACAAAAAATTAAAATTAAAAAAAAAAAAAAAAAAAAAAAAAAAAAAAAAAAAAAAAAAAAAAAAAAAAAAATAAAAAAAAAAAAACAAAAAAAAAAAAAAAAAAAAAAAAAAAAAAAAAAAAAAAAAAAAAATTAAAATATGATAAATACGTTTTAAAATAACTTTAAAAGGAAGAATATCATAAAAGAGATGAGAATTATCATGAATAATACTACACTTACTGTAAAACCAAATACATATTTGAATCAGCGTATAAAGCTTAATGTAAAAAAAAATTGTATCTCGAAAAGTACGACACTTACAGAAAAACAAATTTGTAATCAGCGTAGAAAGCTTATTATATGCAACTATCTGGTAAAGTTTAAAACAAAGGAATACCCTAGGGTAGACCGCCACGATGTCAGATGTCGGGGTCGGTCTCTAGGCCTCTAGGTGGACGACGGGTGGACTTCGTCCCCCTCTGGCCCCCATCGGCTCGAGCCCTAATGGAAATATATTTCCTTGAACTCCAATTTTTAAAGGGCTCGAGCCGATAGGGGACAGAGGGGGACGAAACGATTTACATATAAATAAGCTTTATACGCTGATTCCAAATATGTAATTTGTTTTTCTGTAAGTTGTCGTACTTTTCAATTTTTTTTTTTTTACATTCCATTATTGGGATCTATATGCTGCTTCTAAACGTGTCATTTTGGTTTTACTGAAGTTCATTTTTCAAACCATTCTCCTTGGCTATTTACTGAATTATCGCCCTTAAAAATAAATATTATTAAAAATGGATAAAGTTAATAACAGTACAAAAATCTACAAATATTTTTGTATCGCTCCTTTACCTTGGCTCTCTCTCTCTCTCTCTCTCGCTCTCTCTTCCTCTAATATATATATATATATAATTTAAAATGCCTGTATATGATTTCTATATACCCTGCTTATTCGAATATATGTAACAGAGTTAGTGCTACACAGATTCCAATAATATTCATTATCAACAATTTTCTTTTAAAGGAAAATTAAATTTGAAATAATGGACTTCATCATTAATAAAATAAATTGACTTTTCATTCTTTTTTAACTAATTTAATTTTACCCTAATCATGAAAAATTTAAACAAAAATGAAAATACTTTACTTAAATTTTGACTAAGAAACGCGGGACATTCAATCCATGAAACCAATATAATAGTAGTACTAGCATACTATATATATATAGTATATTATAGATATATATATATATATATATATATATAATATATCTATATTATATATATATTAATATATATATATATAATTATATATATATATTATAAAATATATATATATATATATGTAGCGACCTTTAAGTAAACCATGGTCCTCAAAATAATTTAGTATTGGAAAGGGTAATAATTTTTTATTTTAGGTAAAGAAAATTTAAAAAATTTATTGCTAAGAAAAGACACTACTTTTTTTATTTTGAGCTTTTGTTTATTTCGACGTAAATATTTCATTAATTTTTGTGTCACATAAGTGTTTTTGGGTTTTTTTATTTAAAATTAAAAAATTTTTTATTATACATCTAAATTTTAATGTATAACATAATTGAATTTTTTTTTCATTATACTGTAAGTTATTTATAATGTATAATATTATTATATATATATAATATATATATATATATATATAATATATATATATATATATATATATGGTCAAGATTTTTTAAATGCTCCTAGATGTAACTAGAGAACGCAGGTCATACAGGTAAAACAAATTATGTATTTGGAATCAGCCGAAAATTCTAGGTATGGGAAGGTATTTTTTTTTTTATTAACTAAAGGAATACCTAGGGTAAACCGCAAAGATGCAAAGTCGGGGTCTCTCGGCCTCCGGTGGACGACGGGGGGGACTAAATACTTCCTCGGGGATGTCTCGGAAACCCCCACACTTTTTGGTCTTGGGTCGTCGCGGCGGTTCTCCGAACCATCCCTCGGGTATGAAACGTCCCCACCTCTGTCCCCTGTCGGCTCGAGCCCTTAAAAAAAACTTGAAATTTTCCAAAAACAAAATTTACTTCACCAAATTTAGGCTCGAGCCGAGGGGGACGAGGGGGGACGTCATACCCGCGAGGGATGAATGGTCGGAGGAACCGCGACAACCAAAGACCATAAGGCGGGGGTTCGGAACATCCCCGGAAGGGGGGATTAGTCCCCCCGTCGTCCACCGGGAGGCGAAGAGACCCGGACTCCTGCCATCTTTGTGGTATTTGCGGGTTACCCTAGGGTATTCCTTTAGTTTAAAAAAAAAATTTTACTTCCAAACATAAAAAAAAAAAAAAAAAAAGTTAAATCCATCCTTAGAATTTTCGGCTGATTCCAAATACTAATTTGTTTTACTGTAGGACCTGCCGTTCTCTAGCTACAACTGGGAGCATTAAAAAAATCTGACCATATATATTATACTATATATATAATACTTATATACATAATATATATATATCTTATATATAATATATCATATATATATAATATAATAACTATATATATATATATATATATATATATATATATATATATACATTATCAATTATATATAGCAACATATTCGTGCGATTCTCGAAGAAACCTTTGAAATAACTAAAAAATTAAATAAAAATGAATTGGGAAAATAAATGCAATTTGAAGCTCCAAAAATATAAAAAGTAAGTTCTTTTTGTAGCAAATCGAATTTTTATTTAATTTTGCTTATAAATTATACCAACCTTTTCCAATACTAAATTATATTTGAGGATACATGGTTTACTTAGGTCCTATATATACTATATATATATATATATATTATATATATATATATATATAATATATATATATATATCATTATAATAATATATATAGTAATATATATTTCAATATTATAGTAAAGGTTACCTTTTACGTGGGACACTTCTAGAAAAAAAATTTGCGGAGTT